>BJBW01014291.1:0-32702 GCA_004320125.1 Scolopax mira | reverse complement strand
CTAAACCACTGTATCTCCTAAGAAGCAGCAATAAGACGCTTGATGTAATAAACAGGGGCTCACACTGTTTAATTTGTACCTTAAGATACAACTACCAACAGCATTTGAAATACTCTTTTTCTATAGTTTGGAGAAGGATTTAAAAAAAAAAAAAGTTGAGCTGGACACTTAGGAACGTTGAAGGTTAGCTGTCTATCCCAAGCTGTGAAGGTACCTCCCTGTGGGCTGCAGACCACAGGATGGAGAGGAGCTGACTGCAGGAAAGGATGGCTGGACAAGAAAATCCACCTAGAAATGGGAGATGAGCAAGGCCATCATCTCATGCTTGACTGGTCCAGGCAGGTCCTGGAGCAGGCAGTCAAGGAGAGCTGGAAGCCCACCTTTTGGAGGACAACTTCAGGAAATTCTTTCACTCCTGGGCAAAGCAGGTGGGGATCAAACCCATGGGGAACATAGTCTTCTGCATGAGAGGTCAAGAGGCAGGATGTGGTTTATACATATGATATGTATATCATACAAGAGATAAAGGAAAGGGATTGAAATCTGGTGGTTGCTGCTAATATATTGAACCTGCCATTTGAGAAACAGCCCTACATCTATGGGTTTTAGGTTCCTTTGACTTGTACCTAAAGCATCTATTTTCCACCTCCAGCCTGCTGGGCACAGCAGCCTGCTGCTTTAAGCCCAGTGCTACAGAAACACGGCCCTGACAAAAAATTCCTACTAACTGTAACATTTACTATGTATTTTTGGTCTTTTAAGGAAAAAGTTTTGAAAGTTGACATCGTGAGTTAAAAAGATGCATGGTGCTAAAAATAATGGGTCTGGTGCTCCTGCTTCCTTCAGGTGGTGTGGAAAATTCCAGCCAGAGTGCCACGTTTTAGCTGCAGGTATGAACTGAATCGTTTGCCCAAACAGGAACACATTAATGCACAGGAACACTCTTCTGACTGCTTTCCACCTTAAAAGCAGGTCTAATCTGCGTGATGTGGAGAAAGAAAATATAAACACAGCTTTCCCAGCTGCAAGTCCCCTCCTCAGATGTCCTGCTGCTGCTCTACTGGCGAAGGACCAGCCCAGTGTTTGCAGGAGTCTCCACTTAGATCTCCACAAAGCTATTGGTTTTCCTCCATATCTCTCTCCATATCTCCATATCAAACTGGGATTTGATTCCTAACTCAAACAATTATTTTTTTTAGCACCACTTATCGTGGCCTTTGAGTTAAAACAATCCACCAGTCAAAGCCAAACAATCAGCATTGGTGGCATCTATACATAACTGCTCCTGCCATTTTTGCCACCCTACATCTGGTCACCTTCTGTTCTGTAGGACAGCAGAAGGCGAAAAGAGAAGAAAGAAATCATTCTGCCTGAGGACTGCTCCGTTCTTGACCAGAAAGTACTCCTGGAGTGTAAAACCGAACTTTCCATTGTGTCCCTGTGGGATTAGCTATGTTTAGACTTCTCTGTGGGCTTGCGAGGGAAAGAGAAAGAAAAGACAAACAAAGCTCTTGCCTCTTGCAGTGCTCTGAAAAGCACAAAGCGGTTTCTCTTTCCTGGTTTTACAAGCAAAGATAACCATTAATATTTCTTAACCAACATTAAGAGCTAAGCCCTGTTCTCCACAAAGCCAGTCCCGGCGGGCATGCAGGTGCACAGCACAAGAAGTTCGCTGTCCCTTATAAATACAGGAAAAAATACAGTTATCTTAATCCAAAATTCCTGGAAGAATAAAGTTTCTTTGCCATAATGCAATACTATAAATACTACTGGCTTAAAACCAGTACAGAAGAAACCTGTCTTTATTAAAATCACAGTGCTTTATCTATTCCTTTAAGTGGACTCTTGAGTTATCACAACTTTGTTTTAGTGTGGGAAGACTCAGAAGTCTGGACAGTTTTATCCAAATTGTTTTTATAGAAATCCGCTTGCAATCGTCGTCCGTCACAGGATTTTCAGTAACTGGTTTATCTGCAAATATTATCAAAACAAAACTTCTTGCAAGACAGATTTCCTCACTAGCTGGAAATACAAAAAAAAAAAAAAGAAAGAAAAGTAGGGACTTTTTCTGAACCTCTTAAAAGATTTGGGCTAAACTTAATCCTGAAAGAAACATTTAGACCTTTACGACTTAAAGTAACCTCGAAGTCTGATAAATATTACTCAAAACAATACTTTCCCTGAGCTGCAGTTCACACACATGCCATAATATAACCCCTTCTCCCCATCCACTGCTTAAAAATAGGAGGAAGGAAGCTTTATGAAAGAAATCCCAACTTATTCACAAAAGCTGCCTACGGCAACAATGGCATTTAAGAGATGTAAATGTTTCCGAATGACCCACAGGAAGGGAATGTAGTAATTTTGATAAATAACATGACTGCCTTAGAGCTAACTTGCCCCCCAAAAGGGCTCTGAGTCAGACTGTCACCAACAAGCCCTGGCTTGCTTTCGTTCCCTTTGCTTTTTACCCACCACCATCAACACGAAATATTTGATATCTCGGTGATGAACAAAATACAGTTTTGGATTCTCAACATCTCTGTGATTTTTTTTTTTTTGGTGATTTATAATGCTGCTTCCCAGCCTTCTTTTCCTGCTCTCCTTTAAGACATCCCCTGGAGCAGCAGGAGAGGACGGCAGGAGGCATTGAGTGCAAGGGCTGGGAGGCTGCCAAAAGCTTAAAAGTAAACAAGCTGAAACAGGAGAAGAAATCTTTTAACTGCTTTCCAGTCTTGAGCTACTTATTGCAAAATCAGCGAACGGAATAAACAATGGCAAAAAGGGATATTAAATACGTGGCAGGTTTGTTGCTAGATTAGTTATCTAGAGATTAGCCAGGCAGAGAAGGCAGCAAGGAAGCCCTGCTGGTGCTCCCAGCTCAGTGGGCTGTATCCTGGCCCACCAAAGATGTTCTGGAATTACCTTTCTCATGTAGTCCACTGCGAGCAGTTTGTCATACAAAGAAAAACGTTCCTTTTCCAAATTTTATCTTTATTTACCTATGCAATCTATAGGTTCAGAAATTGTAGTCTTAGAAAGTCTGCTTACATTATGTATTGGACAGGAGTCCCTTGAACCCTCTCCTGTGCACCATAAAAATGCATGAACTGTAGCTTCACTTTTCCATAAGACATGGCACTATATAGCTTTTGAGAGCTCAGACAACAGCAGTAGAATTTCATTAGCATGGATGCTTGCCTGAAAGCTAATAATTGCTACGTCTCCTTGATTTGGTGGCCTGAGCAGGTGACAGACTGATCTGTCCATGGACTTTGTTGGGTAAGCAACCCATTTTCTTCTTCTTTTCTTTTCTTTTCCTTTTCTTCTCTTCTCTTCTCTTCTCTTCTCTTCTCTTCTCTTCTCTTCTCTTCTCTTCTCTTCTCTTCTCTTCTCTTCTCTTCTCTTCTCTTCTCTTCTCTTCTCTTCTCTTCCTTGTATTAGGGCTGGACAGATGCACTTCAACTTTTCTGAACGATTGTTGGAAATAATGGCATTATACCTGCCCTTTCAGTTACATCAAGTGTGGAAAGTTCTTAAATCTTAAGAACAGGTGAGGTTTTAGATTTGTTGCTATGTGTGAAATGCTTCCATGTACATTTTCTTCATTTATTTTTTCTACTTAAGCATCAAGAACTAGCTGCCCTTGCAGAATGAAGACAGGGCTAGAAGAGCTGGGCATGACAACTCTTTAGGTAACATCCATATTATGGAAAGATTAATAAAGGAAGACAAAAAATGCCCATTCTGAAGTGTATGACAGCCTAAGAACAAACCCAACACAAGTAAATGGGAGAACAGCTATAGAGGGTAAACATCCAATGTAACTTCACTCCTCTGCCCCTGACTTATTGAATTATAGCCTTTTCAAGAGGGATACTGAGGAAGGATTTAATCATTGGGAAGATAGTCAGTGAGAATGTCTCATGTATTTCTTCCAGTTCAGATGTCAGAAGTGGATATGGAGGCCAGCATGCTGAAGTAGTTGGCATGTATCAATTCACTTTCCCCTCAACCCTTCAGCTTTCCTCTTTCTATTCCACCTTCCAACCTCCACCTTTATATCCCACCCCTGCTGCCTGCTGATATTCCCTCCTCCTTCTCTTCCTCATAAAAACTAGGTGCAAGTTTAACCAGCCTAGAACTATTTCTAAGGGGTATCTAAGTCATTCCTGATCTGTGGGACCAACCTCAAGTAGTGGGATTGAGACAAGCAAAATTCAGCATCTTGAATATATTCAATTTTCACAGCTACCGTTACAGGTTGGTATATAGATCTAGTGTTGACATGTTGTTTTCTAGAACATAATTTCACTCCAGTTATGGCTCTAACACTAGAGCAACAATGACAGGCTTCCATATGAATCCAACATATGCTCATTTTCTAAGTAAATACTATCTGAAACCTGAATAAAATACTTACGCTTCAGGATATTTCTTTGCTCTAGCTCTTCAGTTGTAGGCCTCTGGCTAAGTCTCCTGTGAAAACAAAGGGACTGATTTAAAATCAGATCTAAATAACACATTATGATTTGTAATACAGCTTAAAATGTCTTTCAGCATGGCCATGCTGTTCTTTGCCATCAGAGGTATTCAACAACACAGGTAATTTCCAGATACAGTTACAATAAATGTGCATGCAACCACAAGACTAAGGTGGTCATTTGTTTTAAAAGATGTACTATTGCCACTCAAATACATAAATAACAGAAACATGCATAGTATTACAGAAATTGTACCAGCAAATTTAAATTCCTCATTTACAGGTAGAATTTTATGTAAGAGTTCATAAATCTTTTTTTGCCCCCAAGCATCATAATTATGGTAAATTGTGCAATCATAAGATTATTCTCAGATATTTTGAATGCAAATCCTTTTCTTTTGTTTCTATTTTTTTTTAAACACAACATAAGCTGTGCATTCCTCACTGATTTGTATGTACATTGAAAGTTAATTTTAGTTACCTCCAACAAGTGCCATTAAAAAACCCCAATCCTAAAACAGTAATTTTCTTGTTTGTATAGTGGAGAAGGTGGTTGATATTGTCTCCGTGTTTACTAAACAGGTTGACTTGTTCACTTCAGATGAGCAAGAAAAATTTCAGCAGAAAAATTAATTTTGCAGATGTCTTAAAGATAGATGCCTTTCTGTCCAGCAAACCTTCAGACAGATTACTTTTGTAATCTGTACAGATTACCTTCGGCCTCATGAAACCTATCTCATTCAAATCATGTCCAAGCATGTGGTCTACCTGGTGGGGAGGACCAACAAGTTTACCCCAGGAGTGACCAGCTCCTGCTGTAGGAATTTCCAGGCTGGGACCTGACCTGACCTTAACCAAACTATAGAATCATAGAATGGTTAGAGTTGGAAGCGACCTTAAAGATCATCTGGTTCCAACACCTCCCACTAGACCAGGTTGCTCAAAGCTCCATCCAGCCTGGCCTTGAACGCCCTCCAGGGATGGGGCAGCCACAGCTGTCTCACCACCCTCACAGGAAAGAATTTCTTTCTGAAAGGGAATGGGTTTCTATGGGAACAGGTTTCTCGTCAGACCTCAATGCTGCCAGGTGCTGACCACCACCATCCCAGGAAGTTTTAAGAAACTGGTGTCAAACTTGGTTGTGATTTCAGGCACTGAGCACAGCCCTGACATGCACATGTCATCTCCTGCCACCAAAGCAGAGCTGCCTGGGGAGCATGCCAGCTTCCCAGCAGAACCAGCAATGTCCCTGCGCAAGAAGCTCAAAGGATGGGAACTTGGAGCAGCTTCTGCTGTTCAAGCCCCCCGAGGGAGCACCAACAAGCAGGATGTGACCACCAGAGCTGGCTCAGGAAAGTGGTGATAACAGCCACGCTGCTTTATTAGCAGAAGAACAATGACCCTTGGGCTGTACGCAGTAGATGTCTCGCTCTTGTGGCTGAGGGATGAAAGAAATGACTTTGCCAGCTGCCCGATTCACAGAGCAGCTCAGCTCATCTTCCAAGTGCTGATGCAGAGCTGCCGTACTCTCTACTGGAGCAGTACTGGGCTACCCAGTATCTGGAAATCTCCAACAAACACAGGACATCCTCCCAGTCTGCCAGGACAACATTTCTGAGCACAAGAGAAACAAGGACAGGTCTGGGAAAATCCAGACATGTTGCAGTCTTTTCTCAGAGACCATGAAAGCCAAAATTAATATTTATGAGGAATTTTTGAAAAAAACTTGTAAAAAAGCAAGAGAAAATTCGTCTTCTTTTGTGCAATGTTCTCGGTCCAGGTAAAGAAACTAACATATATCCCACTGCAGTTAAACAGCATGAGAAAGACATGCCTCAGAGCTGGGCACAATAAAATACTAAACGCTGAGCTACAAAGTCAGCCTCTCTCTGTTTCTTTTGTTGGAACCAGCACATGAATAACGAAGGGGTTAGAGAGCAGGAGGAGAATGAGGAGGGCCAGGAGGGATGAACATGCACAGGCATGCTCTGGGTGTCAGGAACTACTACTACTCAGTCTGAGGTGGGGATATTCAAGCACAAGTCCCTGGTACCCAGTGTGAGAAAAAGCTTGAACCATGGCAGTGATTATTCTGGAGTTGCTCTTATTCTCTTCCTCTTTTTCAAGAGTACAAAAAAACCTCAAACCTCAGAAGCTCTCGGATTTGTTTCTCGAAGAACACAAGTGAGTTACTGACATTTTAAAGTTTTTTTGAGAAATAAAAATACTGTTTTCCAGGCAGCTGTACCACACATTGGGCTCCATTTAAAACGTGAAACCCAGTGTTCTCAATTCTCTTCCTCCACCTCCACACAGTGAAACCACATTTACCCTGCCACTGATACCTCACTAGCTTCGTTCCAATCTGATGTCTGATTTCCTGCCTCTCCTCTTCAGATGTACGCTGCAAGATGTTTTTGTCTTCTAATTCTTTCTTAGATGGTCTGTTGCCAAGTTTGATAGCAAGAGTATCCCTGCGACGAATTTTACTTGCCAAAGAGCCTGAGGAAAGGAGAAGGGTAGATTTAGTTCATTCATGCTTAGGTTACAGGCACAAACTTTGAGTAAGAACTTTAATACCACCCTGAAGCAGCCTTGTTCCCACATGCAGGAGAGGAATTTTAATTAACATCAAAAGAAAAAAATAGTTCTAGCTCAGTTCACAACAATAAAAAGCTGAAGAGCTTCGATGAAAAAGCTACTAGCCAAATTGATAGAGAGTTTTACAAACATCACTTGTCATCTCTGAAGTGATGCGATAAAAATGACAAAAAGTGTCTTTGAAGTCTCATACATTATAGGTTGGTTTATTTATATACTTAGTATATTTATCAGCCTGCTGCTCTTATTCTTCAGCCTTAAATGATTTAGTCTACTTCTCTCATCTTTTCCCTCATTCTTTAAAATTTTTTTTTTTCAATCTAATACCACTTATTTCTTGCATATTGCTTTTCATCTTTAACTAATCCTTAAATTAAAACACAATACACAGTTTAGAAAAGTGCTCTGATTGCTTGTAAAGTAACCTAGACAGGACCTCCCTGGCACTGAAGTAACCTGTTTATCCATAGAACAGATCCAGTACGGACAAGGGCTGTGCTGTTTTGCCAGCGTTAGTTTCAACCAGCTGTGGAAGGAAGAGTATTTTGATCTTTAGTCCTTCCCCTGTCTCTTGATATTCTGACCAAGGGTGGTACGTCTGTCCTAGGTTGGCAGGTTTTCATGACATCAGACAGTTTGGAAAGACCACAGGCTCTGAGCTCATTTCTCATAAGCCACTGTGCTGCTCTCTGAATACATGAATTTTTGGTTGCTACCACTTTGGATCGTATTCAAAGCAAAAGCAGAACTATAGAAGACTTCAGCCTCTTGAGCTAGGAAGAATGCCCAAGGAAAAAAGTTTCCAGTGTCCAACGAAGAACAAACCACTCATTTTCCCTCACATGCAGTGCACAGCGTTTTCATGTTCAGGTGTCCTTCACTAAGCACAGAGAAGCAGTGAGTGGCCAAGGCTCTCAAGACATGGCTTGATAGTCATTTTATTCTGACATAAGGCCACCCTGCAGGTGGTAGGGGTAGGGTTGCCCTCCTCTCTACCCTTGACAGGTTGTTGCTGCTATCTTTTTTTCTCCAGCCAAAGTGTAACCATGTGGTGAGCTGGATCAGGGAACTGGTTCTACTGAAAATAAGCCACCACTGCAAAACCAAACATGAGCACTGGCCTAAGGGAAAAAGGAACATCCAGGAGCAGGGATGAGGCAGAGGGTGGGCAGCAGAGCCCCCTGCAGCAACATCAAGGACTTCTGCCAAATGATACATGGTGATGATACAGCCATGACTCCAGATGAAATTTCGAAGCTGTAAACTTAGAAGCAATCCACTGTGATCTGCTCTGTCTGCTAAAGTGCTCCAATGCTTAAAACCACCCCAGTCGAAGAGGAACAAATGACTTCCAGATAATGAAGCTGCTGGCTGATGGGCCTCCTCTGTTGTCCACCCCTATCTGTTACTCCCATGAGAAACTCTGGGATTCTAGTGCAATTCGGTGGAAAACTACACTGGTGCTTTAACAGTAGAGGCTCGTGGCATGGGCAAGCCAAATCAACAGCTTGCTGATGCCCTAATGTGGAGGCCTTGTTTCATCTTCATGTTCTTATGAACCTGCTCCTCCCACCTCCGTTCCCCTCTGCATAATGCCTGACCTGCTCCCACCATTGCACGGGCCCCAGCAGGTTTCTCATCACAATTGTCTGGAAGAAGTGGGACACTCATTTCTCAGTAGTGGTAAAATATTAAATCATCTAAAACCATCCCATGCAGCCATATCCTCCTTTACTTTGCACTCTGTACTTTGCACTAGCAGGGGTCAGGCACACTCACATAAAACAAAAAAGGGAGACTGTAACTTCTCAGTGGGATGCCCTGCCAGAGAACCAGACCCTGGTACAGAATCACCCATGGATTGCTGTGCTTGCTCGCAGCTCCATCCTGAAGTCTTTGCTCTCCTGAAGGCCACAATTTAATGGAGGCAGCTGCACGAAACTTCACTGTGTAGATAGATGTCTTTGGACTACACTCAACCAGTAAGCTCCAGTTAGCAATCTGGATGCAATCACAGCATCTTAGCAGGCTCTCTCAGCCAGCCTAGGTCAAACATGTATATTAGATATACCCAAAGGTGGTCACCCTTTCCCAGTACACCCTTCTTGTCAGGGGCTTACTTTCAGTACTTGTATTATCATCATCGTCGTCATCATCATCATCATCTGTGTAGAGTATTGGTCCGTCAGAGTCCGAGTCACTGCTGTGGCTCTCACGGCTACTTTCACTTTCAGGAGGAGCAGCAGCATCAGAAGCCTCCTCCACTGGTTCAGAGTGTGCCTGGTCAGGTGCCTCCGCTTCATGGTCTTCTTTGGTAGCCAAGCTGGTAATTCAGAAGCAGACATGGGGTCACATTAGTGCAAGGAGCACAGGACACAAGTGGGAGAGAGACCGTATAAGCAAGTATGAAAACAAAAGTTCTGTTAGTCAAACTAACTTCTCTCTTTCTAAAAAACAGACATATATAAACCCTATATAAAGTATGTGTATACATATCTGTATGTATGCATGTTAAGAAAAAAGATGCAAACAGTCTGGAATGACATGCTGCAAAGCCTGTATAAAGAAAAATCCTAATTCTTTATCTCTTGTGGGATGGGACCAGTAGTACATAAAAACTACTAAGAAGAAACAAACAGCTCATACAGTTGGGAGTGAGAGGAGCGAGTTGGAGAGTGGATGGGAGTGCAAAGTTTCTGGTTGTGCAAAGCTCCATTTATTGTAGATACAGCTTTACTGCTGTTGAATCCAAAATGTTCATATCCATCACCGATGAACATGGAAATCAGCAGCAGAGTGCTCTCTGCCTTAGGAAAGTCTTTAGGTAAAGGAAGGGTAGAGTAAGGGGAGAAGCAGCACAGAACACAATGCCGGCACAGAGATACCAACAAGAATTTCAAGGAAAGTCTCCAGGCCACTGGCATCTACACTAAACTCTCTTGGGTTGCTACGTAAGATGCTGGTTCTCATAGCAGGGACAAGACAGATTAATAAGCCTGTTTCTTTTCTGCTGCCAGCTATTTTGCTTAAAAAAATATAATTATGACCTTGCTCTTTACAAAATTTTATAGTATCTGAAATTTAGACAAGCTATTAGGCAGTGTCAGACCAAACACCTACTAATGGAAGCTTGAAAATGTCATTTTCAAGTTTCCAAGTAAATTCAGCTATTGAGCTGAAAGCTTTAGCCGTGAGATATTTAAAGATATCCACAAAAGAAGGAAAGCCCCCTTGTAATTCAGCATCGTTTCTTGTAAGAGAGAAATAAAAATCTCCCTCTCTTTATGAGAGAGAAATAAAAATGTTATGAGCTGCTAGCTGAACTGCTGACTGCAGTGGTCACACTAAGCCACGTAACAGCATAGGATGCAGGTTAGGAGCAATGAGCTTCTGGGGAAACATGAGGTACTGCAGGTGAATGGCTCAAAGACATTGGCAAAGAATAAATTGTGCTGGGATGCAACACTGCTCTGGGACTCCAAGAAAAGGAGACAAACTGCTACCAGTCAGCAGAATCATAGACTCATACAATAGTTTGGGTTCGAAGGGACCTAAAGAGATCATCGAGTTCCAACACCCCTGCCATGGGCAGAGACACCTCCCACCAGACCAGGTTGCTCAAAGCCCCATCCAGCCTGGCCTTGAACCAACCCCTCCAGGGATGAGGCATCCACAGCTTCTCTGGGTGACCTGTTCCAGTGTCTCACCACCTTCACAGCAAAGAATTTCTTTCTAGTATCTACTCTAAATCTCGCCTCTTTCAGAAGAAACAGAAGAGATCCCTATGCGCCTACAGTGTCCCTTATGAGAAGAAACGTGGCTGCCTTGGTGTGGGTCCTGCCACTTACCCATGACAGCCTCATTGTCTTACCTTTTAGTGTCTTCTCCACTAGCATCTGGGCCGCTGTCTAGGGCTGTACTGCTCAGGCTCTCATCTGTGCCGTTCTCAGTCTGGAGTAAAGGTTTAGTATCTGACCTGGGGACGGCTGGCCCTACCATGCAGCCATCTGACACATCTTGGACATCTGAGGAGACAACGGGCTGCGCGGCCACAGAGGGAAAAGGAGGTGGAAGTGGAGGTGGAGGAGGAGCAGTGGTGGGAGGAGGGGGCACGACGAGCTTGTTCAGTTGTTCTGTGTCCTCTGTTTCAGAAATCACTATGGAAGGTTGTTGAGGCTCAGGTTTTTCTGCCTTGGCTTCCAACCTGTTGGCTGTGGCACCTGAGGGGGAAGCAGCAGCCCCATCCGGCGCTGTTCGTGGGGCTGACTGTTTACCAGGTTTTTTCTTGCCCCTGGGAGTCCCTGATGTGCCTGATTTGCCAGAAGTCTCCTTAGAGGCTTTGGGATGAGATGATGTAGACAACGGAGATGGTGATGAAGAGGACTTGGAGACTGGTGTTTTTTTTGCATGAGAGGAACTAGCTAAAACAAGAAAAGACAAAGCATTTTACAATCTTGCAACTATATGATATTTTTTCCACTGTTCTTTCTGCATGGATTCACGTGTGCTGATATTTTAAAAATGAAAAAATTACACTCGATACTTCTACAATCCTTCATCTATATGCTCGAGGTGAGTAAATGCTGCAGTTCAAATTTCACCTTTGAGGTAGGAAAAACTGAAACAATAAATACTTGCCCAAGAACAGTGGAGGGGATCAGCCTCATGAATGCTCATGAATGAGAGTTTGATTCTAACGTTCTGCATTGGCCCATTCCAACTTGCCTGGACATCATCTAAAAAAGCTACTATGTGTTTAGTGCCTTGTTTTAAAAAAAAGTATTACCAGACAGAGAAAACTGCCTGACCTTTTTTATTATGTGAATTTTTGGTCTGAGCACTAGAAGACCATTGATTTTCCTTATGCTTTTCAGTGAACACCTCAGGACCATTATGGATATCAGTTTACTACCTTTCACAATGTTATTGCAAATGGTGTGTTCCCAGTTAATGGCAAGCAGCAGAGGACAGCAAAACAAGATGTACTTTCAGGCCCAGCGGGGCATGTCCATAAAACAGAGGCAGAAACCACTGATCTCACCCTGCACAAATTGTTTCCAGAAGGGAGGAAGCACTGAAGGCCTCCTGTATATAGAATCATAGAATCCTGGAACTGTCTGAGTTGGAAGGGACCTTTAAGATCATCTAGTCCAACCGTCAACCTAACTTTGACAAAAACAAACCCCACATCACTAAACCATGTCTCTAAGCTCTATGTCAACCCATCTTTTCAATACCTTTAGGGATGGTGCCTCAACCACTGCCCTGGGCAGCCCATTCCAAGGCTTCATAACCCTTTCAGTGTAAACATTTTTCCTAATATCCAATCTGGACCTCCCCTGGTGCAACTTGAGGCCATTTTCTCTTGTTCTATCACCTGTGACTTGGGAGAAGAGACCGACCCCCACCTCTCTACACCCTCCTTACAGGTTGCTGTAGAGAGTGATAAGCTCTCCCCTCAGCCTTCTTTTCTCTAGGCTGAATAACCCCAGCTGGAGGTCTTCTTCTTACCAGTGACCAACTCGGGTAGCCTCGTAAACATAGTGACACAAGGTTTTGAGACTAGCTGTACATGCTGGCCAGGGATGATGTTGTTTAACCCTGTGCTACTTATATATTGAGGTGTATGAGTCTCAATGCCCGAGTTTGCACGAGACCTGAGCCAGCCTGCACATCCCTGTGCACTCCAGTCACATTTCTGATGGCTGTGTTGATGCGCCCGTCATCTGGACTGGGAGCTTCAGACTTCTGCCTTTCATTTGAAAAGTAATAAAAATGACAACCCTCTAACAATTCAGCTCTTTTCATGACAAAATGCAGCCAACTCAAACACTTCTGCTGTAGTAAAAACGCATTAACCTCAAGAGAACAAATGAAAGCATTATAAAGCTACACAGCAGCCTTGCGGCTAAGCTTACTGCGTAAACCAGAAAGCTGTAACAGAAATCTGATGAAAGGCCTACTTTACTTATAAGCATTTAAATAAAAACAAAGCCCCAGCAGATTAGGATGGAACCAAAACACAGATACTGGCCATAATAAGCTCACGACATAAAAATAGCTTTCACAGTGAGACTGCTCTCAGCCTCAAAGAAGACGGAAAATAATTCAGAAGACACATTATACTGTTCTCTTCTGTAGCTGGATGTTATGGTTTATAAACATTTGGAGTGCTGTGAGGCTTTCAGGACATCTGGAAAAATCCACAGAAGCTCCTGACTTCAGGCAAATCACCGTCCCTCTTTGTGCTGCAAGGTAAGTGCAAGGGGCACAGTACAAAATCCACTCATCACCCACGTCAACTACAAATCGCTGACTTAACTTACCAGCAAAACAAAAGGGAGCAAAGAAATGGTACAGGCAGCAGTTCGTAATTGCAGTGGAAATACATGGTGGCTCCAACCTGGATATTATTTAGCAGAAACCTTACTGAGTAAGTGGATGGTATTAAGAAAGGGCTCTGGTTCCAATCCAGCAAAGCACTTAAACACAGGCTGGAGGTCAGCAGAACCAGCGACATGCTTACACTTAAGAACACCAACATAATACCAATATACAGCCACACTGTAATTGGTGCTGGGAAAATGTCAAAAGATGTTTCCATTGAAAAAACCCTTACATTATTCTCAGAACCTTTCTAGACCTGCAATTAGATACAGCAACTTGAAAGACTCTTCCCAGGGAAAATCCCCCCCTGCACTTTCATGTGGGTCAAAAGTGCTATTGCTATTGTTGATTTTGACTGGGCTGGTTGACAATTTTCTGTCATGCCTCTTTTTCATTAGAAGATTTGAATTTTGTTTAATAAAAAATTTCATGACTGTTACTTGCTTTCTGGCACAGGTCCACGCTTATGTTTAAATCCCCCCTTCTCCCAATCTCCGCTATTTTAGTTTGGAAACCTGCTGTGGTGCCCTCAGGAAAGCTTTGGCTCAGTTGTTACTCATATTCCTCTTCTCCTTCATGGGATGGATCATTGACTGCATCATGTGTTCACTTTCACAAGGGTCTGATAAATCTCTTGTACTAAATACTGCTCCTGATCAGCTTTATTTATTAAGTACTGCCCTTCAAATGAACATATTGTACCTAACGTTGGAAGAAATTACCAGTGGAATATGTACTATTTTATATAAGGAATACATTGATATATTTTATACCCATATGGTCTCAAGCATTACATAAAATTTCAGCAAGGCTACTGAAAGACAAATCTGGAATCTGAATGTATTTTAATTTAAGAACCCGAGAGCTTGTTACCAACCATTGGTCTAAACATCTCTTTATGTGCTGGGTTGTTTCAGTTCTGAAAGTTCTGCTGTTTTAAGGTTCCTTCACCTGGGAAGAACTGAGATTTCCTGCTGAACATGAAATACAAGCAGCAAATTTGGGGTTTTCAAAATATTTATTCTTGTGGTTGTCTGATGTAGTAGGGACAGTTAATACCAAGTTAATGGATATTTTATGGCAAAGTTATTATTGTAACTCTATCAGTCTTGCAATGTTTTCAAACAGTCCTCTTCTGCGTGCTCCAAACACAAAACATGCCAAAATGTACAAGCTAGGAAGAGGTATACTTGGAAAGAAAACTGGAGGGACTGAAGGGCTTTGAAAGACTGACAGAGGATTAGAAACATAAAGATTGTATAACTTGGCCAATGCATGTATACAGTACATTTATCATAATACTGCTTGTGTTCAAATTTGGATGTCTTCATTTTGGTCATTTTCTAAATTCCAACCATTCAAACTCGAGATCAGTACCTTAAGAACAGCTACCTATAATCTTTAATGTAGCATCACTGCTGAATTTTGTTTTGAAAAAGTAGTGATAAACACATCTTCTGTGTGCCTGATGATGGACACTTTCCATTTCCAGTGTGTATTTAGATCACAGTAAACCATCAACCAGCCCAGGGCAGCCTAACCATTTCTAATGAGTTTTAATTCTTTTTATTTTTGCAGCTCAAAATTAGCAACTGCTACTCAACAGTCTTTAAAGATATATCCTTTACCTCTTTGAGATCTTGTAATTTTGTCAAATGTATCAGAATACTAGATAGTTCCAGCAGAAAGTTACAGTGACACCAAGGTGGTTTCAGTTTGGGGCAACTCATGTTTGGTTTTGGAAGTCACCTTTTTTTCTGTTGATTCTTCAGCAGTTCTCGAGTCGTTTTGTGGCTGGCATTCACACTTGAGCTGGGAATTCAATATATGTGCTTGGTGTTGTGCATAAGTTCATTAAACAGTGAAGTGATTTGTCTGCTGTCTGGGGTGTTTGCAGACAGCAAAACCAGAGCGAGCTATAAAACATCACTGCCCTTCAGTAACACTGCTACCTACAAAGGCAGAAGTTATGGTAAGACCAAGCCAAGAACCCCCATGCACATGCACCCACTGCAACTGGCACTGCCTCTGCAGTACTCACCAGCTTCTCGGTTCACACCGTGACTTGTTGGCTTGGGTGGTGGGAGAGGAGGCTGCTTAGCAGGAGCCTTTCCCTTTTTTTTAGCATGAGGTGCTTCGTTACTCTTATGGCTGGTGGTGGTGGTGGAAGCGGCACTAGCATTTTTTGGTGGTAGCAGAGCTTTTTTAGGTTTAGGCTTAGGCTTGGGTGGTGGTGGAGCATGGGATGCCGGTGTTTCTGGGCAGTGATCAGTTGTGCTCTCTATAGATAAGAAAGTGAACAGAAGCCAACTGACACAGACATACGCCACATACATTCAATGGCAAGCCTGACGACAATGAGTACTTTTTGCTGCTTGAGCTTTTGGGAATCAGGAGAGAGTTCATCTTAGAGCTACAGAATCATAGAATGGTTAGAGGGAAGGGACCTTAAAGATCACCTCCCACCAGACCAGGTTGCTCAAAGACCTATCCAACCTGGTCTTAAACACCTCCTGTGATGGGGCATATACTACTTCTTTGGGCAAGCTGTTCAAGTGTCTTCTCTGGAAGATGCTTAGTAAGAGAGCCACTGTCTCTGCCTCTTATTGAAATATCATCTCAATTCAAGTCCTTCTCATGGAAGTTTTTTGCCCAGCACTTCTCTCAGTCTTATCTATTCTTGACCTCCAAAGGTCATCCCTAACGTTCAGTATCCCCAACTAGAGTGCAAACTAAACAAGGGAAAGGCCATTTACTCCTCTAACAAATTCCCTCAGCTTCTTTCCAGCTCTCTGAGATCAACAGGCTATAAAACTCAGATTCACGTGAATCTGAATATGAGCAGAGCCATTCTCTCAGCCACAGGTTCAAATATAACTATGCAGCTGAATTTTTTCCCTGAATTTTTCTCCTGAGCTGGTTGCTCATAGCAACTTTATTTTGGGTATCTTCCCCAGGGTACTTCTAGTCTTCAGAAAAGAGATAAAGCTAAATCAAAGAGGATATAATTTGCCATGGGAATGCTCTCCTCTTCTGCAAGCTCTTTGGGTTTTGTTACAAGACTGCACTTTGAAGTATCCTTGAAGTTCCTTAGTCAACAGGCGTTTGGAGGGGAACTACATTGTGCCATGTAATAGGAATGGCTCTGTAGAGTGAAACAGGTAGCAGTGAGGACCCAATGACAGCAATGTGCATTTCAGGAGACTTGGCTTTGGACTAGCTTCAGGCTAGTTCTGTACATTGCATGCCATTGCATGTGGTGGGAGCACAAGCTCCTGAATGCATCTTTTGGCTTCATCAAAAAAAACCAACCCTGGCTTGTGTGCTCTGCAAACCAAAGGTGGCTAAGTGGGGATGACTAGGAAATTCACTTCAAAAGTGCATGCCAAATGCCAATTGTAATCGTAATTTAGGTTAGCTATCTATAGTCAACATAAAATTTTGCAATATAATCGCTATGGATGTAAGACTAGATGTTCTGAAATGGGAACAGCTGAACTCTCACAGGGGAATCTCTATCTTTTCAATTACACCAGTTCTGTGCCCACTTGGTCTGATGATAGCCTTCCCAAACCTTCCAGAAAAAAGGGTATTATAAAAGCAAGAGCATATCATCACAATTATATGGGATTTATTTGCATCTTACTAAAAACTACAATAGTTGGGGAAGAAAGAACCCAAACAAATATTGTAAGGACTCCTAACAGCCTCTTATGACTTGAGAGGAAACCAATTAATTTCTATTTAAGCCTCTTCACTGAGGCTTAAATAGTATGTTCCTATTTCAGCCTCACTCTTATACATATTAAATGTCTGTTCCTTGATCTCCTCTCTGTTTCTTGCTCTCTTCCTTCTCATGTAAATGATTCCCAAGAGATAAGCAGCACCTTTTCACTTTAAGATTAGTAGATGAAAAACAAATAACGTGTTGGACAACAACTACATTCTTCATCTTGGAAACAAAGCCTTTTCAACTTCTAGCTTAAGGCTTGTTAACATGAATCTAATGCATCACCTGCAATTATTAAAAGCAACATGCACACATATGTCTCCTGGAGAACTGAAGAAATTAAAATTAACTGTCCAGTGTCTTCCCCTTTTATTTCCAGCCCATTATAGACCAATATGTTTTTGCTGATGTTTTGCAAAAAACATTGTATAGCAACCTTTTACAGCTTTCAAACATATTCTTTTAAGCACAGATTTTTGTATGGCCTCTTACTTTTCCAGAAAAAAAGCTTTGCACCAGAGAAAGACTTTGGAAGAAGAAAGAAAAATACGTATTTGTTACATTTTGCTCTTCTCTCTTATAGCAAAGAGCACCTCCTTGTGAAATTCTACCTACCTTCAATCAAAGTTGAAAAACTGATATAATTCTGAAAAAACAGGACATTTAAAAATTTTAATTCCATTCATTACAAACATGGCAAGAGAAGATAAGATTTTTGTATTTTGAAGATATCGAAGAACATGATGATCAGAGAGAGAGAATTTTAAGTGTAAACAATTCTTTGATATACCTTTTACTTATGGGCCCAGCATGTTAGCATTTTATTTACTAATAAGAAAAAATTTAAAACTTGTGTACTTATACACCGTTACTGTGTTTTGTTTCCAGTCATATTAGCAGAGAAAATACTAAAAAGAGATGATAACCTAGTAAAAAGGAATATACCACTCACCATATTCTGAAGTAATACAGAGAGTAATATTTAGAATCTCAGTCAAGCTACATTAAACTATATAACTGATTAAATCATGTGCATTAGAATTTATCTTCCAATTCAGGAAAAAAGATACAAAATATAAGGCTAAAGCTTCACTTAATTCAACTAAACACATCTTAATAACCAACAAATAATTTTGTTTTAGAGAATATTTCTTTAGAGAGATAACCAAAACCTATAAATGAAAAACAAAATTGGAACAGTTAATTCATATCAAGCTTCTTGCTTGCAGACTTCATTTGTGATTAAAACCAGCAATTTATATAACATTCATTTTAACCAAAAATACCCTACCATCACTAGAATACCATCTTTAACCAGGACAGCTCTTTCCATACTGTTATGTACATCATATCAAAGACATATCTTTCTGCACAGCAGCATCCTATCTGCTCAGTCAGTTACAGCCCTCATCGAGCCTTGACTGCCCCCTGATTACGTACATGCCCTTTTCTTGGTCTTGACCAACGGATCTTCCTCTTGCTCATAGCCATGAGGAAACCTGTGGCAAAGACAATTGCCTTTGACCCTATATCATCCCTCTTGGCATCTCATTAGCTTTGCTAGTTTTATCTTTCAGATACAAACTTGACTACCCTCAGCATAGTCTGATCTTGCCCAAACTATTGTTTCTCATTTACTCTTGAGATACAGATTTCCAGTTCCTACCTGCCCAGTCCATTACATCAGCTTTTGCCAGCGACAAGTTAAGTTTCATAGTAGATGCTTTTCATTGCTTTCCCTCTGCTGCCCCTCAGGCTTTGTGAACATTTACTGACCATCCTCCCTCAAATTTCCCTCTGCTGTGATGCCAAAGCTGACAATTTTCAGGCTGCCAGCATTGTGCTTGTTACCCTGGTCTGGTCCCCTCTTGTTCTTCAGTGCTTAACCACAGCATCCTCGCTTTTTCTGCAAGTCCATTGGAACTTTTTTGTGTTTTTCTGCATTCACATAAGAGACATAAATTCCTGATACACATGCAAGTAGTATAGTAATGCAAATAACTAACAATGGCAATGGTGGCTTGACCTTAAATAGTGACAGGGATGGTCTGATGTCTGCAAATGGCTCAAGATACAATTATGTTGTAATTGTACCACCCTAATGTGATTATGCCTGAATATGGACCCTTGGTCTTCATGCCCTGCTCTTTTTTTTCCCCATTTTTTGGCCAAAACAAGGAGGCATCTCAATCACTTCAGATCCATCTATTTGTTCAAGCCAATCCCCCAGGTACCTCAGTACCAGCTGCAATGTATTTTTATTGCCGTTGTTTTTTCTTAATATAGACATCTGTTCATCACGAACTGACCTTTTAACAAAAGGTCTCCAAAAGACCATCAGATAAGAATATCTTTTATTCACTGCTGCCTTGATCAAGACATCTGCTGTAAAAGCAATGTGCCTATAAATTACTCTTTAAATAGGAAAGCAAAGCAAATGTTAATGTCTCATTAAGCATTTGGATCAATAACATGTTTATGTTTAGAATAAATTTTCCAAAGGCCAGATTTTCAAGAAAGCTCATTTTGAGACCAGATTTTCTTCTTCACAACAATTGCAATTGGGGCCAGACTCTTAAGAAAGCTGTGCTCTCATGTAAATGCCTAAATCATGGTCAAGGTTACAAAGTACTTAGTATATATCAGCTCTTGTGGGGACTCATCAAGTCTCAAAGATGTTCAGAGCGATGCCAGTGTACCATATGCACTGGAAAGTTAGATGCCTTATTTTGGGAGCTAAATGTAGGAACTTTTGCAAATTCTGGACCAAATGGACCTATGAAAACCCTGGGAATAGTTTCAGAAGCCATACATGACTGGGCTGAATAATACAATAATTTTTTCTTTACTTTTGTGAACCTAAGGAGCTGAAGGCCAAAGCTTTTCTACCCCAAGATTTGTCATACAGTACTGGTATTTTTGTTTCTACAGCTAGAGCAGTGACATGAAGCTAGCTCGAAAACCAGTAGCGCTGCAGCACAAGCGTATAACCTATATCAACTGCAAAGCACCCTTCTCCTGGAAGATGAGCACAACTTAGTGGTGTAACACTAAGTAAAATGGAAGTTGGAAATAAAAGTATAATTTGTTGCCTTTTGCAGGATGACTCCCTACTAAATGAAACTCAGAGTTTTAAAAATTGTGAGTTTCCTTTCCAACCTATGCAGAGAGCTCTGGTTTGATTAATCAAAACCCAGAAGCTGTCATTCAGAAACATGGGACACAGCAAGACAAGGTGTCTTCTGTCTTGTGACTCATTGACTGTGCTGATGCAGGTGGTCAACTCACACAAATCCTTTCATAACCTTCAGATGTAACCAGCTCCATTTTTTGGTCCTGCTATTGCTACTAATATTCTGTTCAAGAAAAGACCCATTCTAATTGTTAGAAAGCTTCCTTTAATTTCCAGGCTAAATGTATTTCAAGCCACTGTTTATTCCTTTCTACTTGTGCCAGCATTGTCCTTCAGCCATGCTCTCTCCTGGCTATACACCAACTTGTTACAATCATCAAACGCACTCGGGCTCTCTCAGGCTCCTTTTTGCCAGGCTGAACAAGAACACAGCTCTCTCACAATGCTTTTAGCAGCTCTCTCTGCAGTTCTGAATTCATCTTTCTTGAAGATGGATAAGCAGGTCTGTACCTCTCCAGATTTTAGCTATTCTTCAACAGCACCACGTGCAAGAGGTCTTGTACCAGAGACAGCGTAGAAAACAGGAGAGGGGAGAAAGGGACAAGGGTAACACCTGACCTAAAGCAGATATTTTGCATTGATTCCAAGATAAAAAAGGGGAAAAACCCCACTGACTGGCATCTTACATTGCTAACTGTCCAACTTTTGCGTAAAAAGTTTTTTAAAAAATAGCAACTTTTGCTGTTATGTTTTAATAATACCTAAAATACCTAAGACATCTCCACTGTCAGCTGCATACTTTTACCATTTCTTGGTCTCTGGGAGATTTGGAAAGTGAAAGGCATGTAGGCTTCTACATCCCCTTATACTTTCTGTATAGAGATGCTCAAATAACTGAATGGTTAGCTCATTACAATGATATCTAAAATCTTCTTTCTGGAACCACATTAGGATATCTTTCCTATAGAAGAAAAGCTTTACAAATCAGGAGATTTCCTCTGCCACTCAACTTTTGTGGGTGAAAGCTGGTGCTTCCCATGTCAGCCTACTGGCACAAGCCAGCCTGGCTGAGTTAGTGGACAGGCTCTGCCCAAATACAGCTTTATCTGTAGGGTAGCTTTCCTTTTAAGAAGATTTGGATTCAGCCTCATTTACATAGTTCAGGTGATGAATCGAAGATATACTATTCTTAGAAGACCTGGTTTTAGCCAGAAGCAAATAACTCAGCTGAAGTGAGAGATTCTTTGGGAGTCAGGCAGAAAAAAAACCAAGCAACAAACCAACCCTTTTTGGTATGGTGTTCATAACGGTGATCTACAGAGCTGAGGAGTGCAGGGAGCCAGCTAGGCACACAAGAGGGAAGAAAGTCTGCCTTGTCTCTCACAGTGAGTGGTTTGCAGCATTAGGCTTCTGAGAGAAAGCAGGCTCTTGTCTGAGTCCCTGGAAGATGAGGGTTACTATCTTAAATTTAACAGGTTTTGTTCCACTTTGGGGAAATAAAGCAAACGCCTCTGAGAAGAGGAACCAGAAAATTTGACTTCGAAGAATGTTCCTTCATAGGCAAACTAAAGCGTTGGTCAGCAAAAATGCATAATCCTAAGACCAGAGCTTGTGCCTCCGACCTTCTTTTTTTTTTTTTGTTACCCATGAGAAAAATAAAATATTAAATTCAACGTCAGAGAAGAAAAACTATAGAGGAAAGAACCACTGAACCCAACATACTAAGGCCCGGAACCTTTGCCAGCTCTCAAAGTTATCCTTGCGGGGGGAAACATTATCTGCACGTATCCTATAAATTCATTTGGAAACAGGACTACAAATTCTTTCTTTTACCAAAGGACATGAGAAAACTTGAGAGGATCAGTCTTCTATAAACATTTCAGAAGCTTATGTTCCATGTCACCCACAACATCCACAGCAGAGTTCTGCTGTCCTGCAATGCAATTATCAGAGCACCCGACTGATGGGATGCAAAATGAAATTTATTCCTTTTTTCCAGACAGTAATGGTTCCAGCTAATGGTTACTTTTTAAAGCCCAAACTAACAATGGAATAGTATCTAACAGTCATGAACAAATTTAGCTTGATAGGATAAAAATGAGTAAACTCCAAGTTTAAAAACTGAACTCTGATACAAATTCAGGGTTCTCTGGTACATCTGTGTGCCACAGACATCCTGGGAGGGTGGAAAAGAGAAAAGCTGCTCTGATACAGTACCAGGAGGTTTTACAATGTGCAGCACGCATGCTGCATCACCATACTATGTCTCTATACCTAGGGAGGCAAACAGAAATAAGTTTGACACCTATTCTACTGATGTGGCTTTTGGTCTTTTCCAACGCTGCCGTAGGAGGCAGGAGGCAGAAAGGCTCCTTGGATCCCCTTTGTGATGCT
Organism: Scolopax mira; assembly: GCA_004320125.1. Lineage (NCBI taxonomy): Eukaryota > Metazoa > Chordata > Aves > Charadriiformes > Scolopacidae > Scolopax > Scolopax mira. The sequence continues at coordinate 9,974 of BJBW01014291.1, read as the reverse complement.
CATACCCCGGGATCTGGAGTGATGGGTTCTGCTGGAGCTACTGCAGACAAGTGCCACAAGTCAAGAGTCCTGGCACGATGGAAGAGTCTGATCTGCTGCCCAGACAACCCGGGTGTGCTTTGACATGCTGCCTGTCCACTCCCTGCTCTCTATCTCTCCCAGGGTTCTCACAGAGAATGGCTACAGCTTAGCTCTCCGTCTTCTGCAAAAGATGGTAATGACTTCTCTTAGTCAAAATAAAAGAATTCAGAGCTCAACCTAGTACAAACATAATGTGAAAAAATGATCTAGGAAAAAGATTTCTCTGATTTCTCATCTGCAAAGCTTTATCCATCAATTATCTGTTTTACATAAAACTGTCACTAACTTCTTATTATCCTGCCATAAAGGAGAAATTTCCTTTTAAACACGCCGCCTGGATGACTGACATCTCATCATTACTACAAACAGCTACACTATTAAATTGCCAAAGGGAATCTTTTCACCAAATACGAAAGGCACCTGGGAGCTGACAGGCAGCAGACGGGTCCATGGTTTTTGGAGCTGCCTGGCAGCACAGGGAACAGCTTTCAGGGGTTGTCCTCTTCACTCATCTCTGCTTAACTCATTTTTATATTGCATGATTGCTGAGCCGATTATTTGCCCTGTTGATTCTGTGCTTCTGTGGCTCACGCTGAACAACTTTGTTCCTTTAACTTCTTTTAACTCCTAACATATTCCACATTCTACCAAGCATTGCTGCCAGCTCTCACCCAATTATCACAATGTGCCTGTATCCCTTGTTCTTTTTAAGCTTCCAGCTCCAGTAGTCATCATCGTATTTACATGAGAAAGCCATTTGCAAGCCCCACTTGACCAAGAGAGCAAGTAAAGGACACCACTATTTCATAAAAGCATTTAAAAATAACCTCATGATTTTCAGGGGCTGAGATGCATTTTTGGGGACATTTTGATTCAGCCGGAGTTGGAACTGCAGCTCACTGTGCTACTGAACAGCAGGAATTAACCCTGTCTTTGGACCTTATAAACATGGGAAGCGTATAAAACTTCTTCCAAGGTTTACACTTAAGGGTTCATGACTAAAAAGCATGACTTTAGCCTCAGCAAAGATGATCTCCTGGCATCCATTACTCACAATTATCCAGAGAGTATTCACTCCACCTGTCTCCCTTCTCATGACAGAGGGCCGTGACCTGATCCACCAGCACTTCTATGGTCTGAGCAGTAGGAGGCAGGTAATCCTGCTTCAGCTCTGGTTTTGATGCTCTGTGAGCACCTCAACTCTCTGGTTGTTAATTCCTTGCTCTGCCAGCGTGGGTGGGTGTAACGCATACCTGCTGTATCTGCCACTAAAGATCACTGAGGAGATGCATCCGTGAGATGCAGAGGGCCTTACTCTTCCACTGAGTTCAACAGACTGCCTCACCTTCTTGCTACAAAGTAAAGAATACCTGAAGTGTATTCACAATGCTTATCCAGTGAGTGGTACTGGATTTGCACTGTGTAACACCATTACTGATAGGTGGAATTGATTCTTAACACCTTGGGGGGGGCAGACTATTCCTCTGCAATAAATCTATCTTCTTCCTTTCCAGGGGACTCAAGTTGTTTATCTGCAGATGAACTTGATGACTGATGTAAGAGAAAAGTATACTCGAGGTGTTTTGCATCTTCTGTATGATCATATTTTCATTCTATGAAGCCTAGAATACAGATTTGCTCATTTTTTTGTTTTCCTTGTCTCTCATCCCTATATACTTCATCTTCTGAGAGGAACTAGAGTGACAGCTATAGATTCTTCTGCACTGAGTCTCCTCCTGTACAACAATCATTTTTAATTTCTCCCTGTAAGGTCACACAATATACAGAGAGTGCAGAGCATAATAATGTGCTTGAAATAGATATTGAACCTTTCCTGCTTCACTGGAGCTCTACATTCCGCAAAGTCAGCTGGAGGGGATTTCAACATAGTTAGAAATGTGTATTTCTAAAAAAACTTGTACCTTAGGAAAAACTCCAAGACCTGACAGTTCCAAAAGGCCGTATTTAGGGATGCATAAAATAATAAGTGGTCTGATCTAACCCCAAAGTTAACCTGAACCATTTTAAAGGAGTTTTCCACGACTTTTATAACTCTTTTCCCCTGACCCAATACACATCTGGTTCTAGTTGGCACCAAAAGATAGATGTATTTAAATGTCATGAAAAAGGCTAATCTTGTATTTCGGCCTTGTTGGGAGACAGGAAGTACTAGAAATCTCATAAGAAAGGCAGTTCTCCTTGGACATTCAGCCACTTTTTACATATTCAAGTGATTTACATAGCCGAGAAAAGAATTCAAATTTTTGTATTAGCCAAACTGACCCTCTCAACCTCCAGAGGCTCATTCATCACTAGGTAGAGGTTACTAGAAGACACTGGAAAGGCTTCTCAGTCTAACAGCCAGCCATGAAGTTCTTGATCTTTTGTACCCTTGCTCTTTCCTTTAGGAAAATCCAATAAATGGAATAGTATTTAAGAACTCTTTTTACAGGGAAGAGAAGTGGTGGATTACTCAAGGGGCTAGAGAAAGAAAATAAAACTGGTCCAAATCTTGTGATTCCACATTAATCTTTGCTTTCTTCATAGTCAAGCTTTTGTTACCAAGGTAGATCTTGTGTAAACGTAACAAAATTAATATGGACTTTGGGACTCCTAAATATGTACTGCAATTTACCTATAGAAAACCCTACAGTCATAAAGTAAATTTTCCATAAATGACCTCAATTTGGTTTGCAGTAGTGATATAGCCCCTTGAATGTTTCTGAAGAGCTGTACTGTATGTGTTTAAGATCTAATGAAAACCAATAGGAATGAGCTGCTGAAGTTACTTTCAAAATGATACATCATACATGGATTTTAAGTGGCCGAAATACTTTGTAATTTTCAGCCCATGAGCTGCTTCTACAATGGTATTGAGAGGGGATGCGTATGCACTTAGTGACTTCTTGCACAAAAGGAAAACCTAAAACCAAAGCTTGCCTGTGGTTACAAGAAAAGAAAAATGACAAGGTTTGAATGTAGAAACCAAACATCCCTACACGCATTTTCATGCTCAGACCATGCTTCTCTATGACCTTATTATATCCACAGTAAAAGGTGTGCCTACCAGTGACGAAATACTGGTGTTTCACAAGTCTTATCTTCTCGGCAGGTTCTGCTGGCATCCTTGTGGCAGAACAGAACTCACAGCATGTATCGGTGCTAATGGAAGAACATGTTAATATTTTAAGCAGGCAAGAAACAATTTGTGAAGAATGTGATCATTTACCTTTTTGATCTTCTTTTTTTCCTTCCAAATCTGATGCTTTCTCTGATAAAGTACCATTATCTCCACTGGCTTTTACCACATTTTCTTCCTGTATGGTTTCTTCACCAACAGCTATGGTGTGTCCATTTGAAGTTTCAAAATTTACTGTTACATCACCGTCTGAAAATTAAATGAATGAATTAAATGAAAATTAAAAAGCTATTGTTGAGTTTAACTGTTTTCTTAGCATCTACTGACAACACACAGCATCCCTCTGCTTTCAAGTCTCCAGGGAAGAAGCAGAAAGACTTACTGGAATATGACAAACACCAGGCTACGGATCTGCTCTGAAAAGTTAATGCTGTAAAGGAACTCTGCAGGCTTCCATGCTCTTTGGGTGGACCATTCTGCAGCAGTGGGCCTGGTTTTCAGGTCCAGGCTTCTGTCTGTACACATTCACATCCTGTTCTCTTCCTCCCTGCATCTTGGTTTACACAGCAAAGAAATATGTGCATGGAACCACAACAGAGCTGCAACGTTTTCCAACAGGCCCCAAATCTGGACAATTGTGGGGCTGAATTGCAGGACCATTGTGGGGCATCCCAAGTAGGTAGATCAGCCAGGAATTCAGTCAGAAGTTCTCAGAATATACGTGTGCCCAGTTAATGAATAAAATAGGTCACGAAGTCATCATCTAGTCTTAAGAACCAAGGTGAGGTCTTCTGTGTCACGTACCATACCATTACTGAATTCTGCAAGTCAAATTCTTTTCCAGCTCTAATGATAATGCACTCACTTACCCAGCTTGCCTCAGCTACGAAGGTTTTTTTTTTCCAATCCTGATAAAACCTTCTTTCTCTTCCCCATTTGCCTCTATATTCCTGAGAAACGCTACATACTCTCGCCGGCTCAACAGCTTGTTCTCTTCCCTTATTTACCAATTTCCATTCTCTGTTCCATGCATTTTAAAATTGCTGCTAATTTTCTTCTCTGGTCACTTCTAAAGCTTGTTATCCTTATGTTGCTCACACCCCACTTGTAGTTCACATAGATGACTTCTTTCCTTCTGCAGGATTCTCTTGCTGTCCATTTAAAAATTACACAAATCTACCCGGTGTCTCATCCTGTTCCTCCCGTTGTTTCTTCATTAATTGTGATAATTCCACTCTCTTCTTCTCCTCCTCTTCCTTGCTGTGTGGATGTTTGGTAGTTCCCTGGTTTTAACACAATTATGCAGCCTCTCTCCTACCTTGTGCCGCTCCATGGGCTAGGCTGATGGTTCCATTCTCACCTACACACAAGCTTCAACTTGATGTGTAAAATCTAAGTTCTGTCCTCTTTACCTTGTCTCGTTCACTATAGCTGAAAGCTGCACAAGGCTTCCTTCTTACCTTACCATGACATTCAGGTTCTTCAGCTCCTTTCTTCCAGATGTTCATAGATCCATTCTTTCTTCTTTGCCTTCACATGTAGCATCCCCACCTCTTACCCATGTCATGGTTCTGCAAACACCTGCTGCCTCCAAGGGGCACTTGCCACCTTACACTTCTTTCTTCTTCATCCCATGTAAAAAACTGTCACTTCTTCACAATCCTCACCTCTCATGTTTCAAGATTCTGGGTAATTTCCCCATCTAGCTTTCATCTCCGCAGTCATTCCTTCTAACTGCCTTCACACTGTCTTTTCTGTACCTCCATTTTTTTTTTAGCACCTTCAAACCAATTCTGTACTCTTTCAAACTGCTCCTTAAAATCTACAACTTCATCAGACAGGAAGCAACACGGACCAGATTGATGGCCTTTTTAAGATGGGAGGAAGGGGAGAAAATCATTCATCGTTACATCCTTTTCTCGCTCTGCTCTATCTCTGTGAGGGATCCAAAGTCCCATCCCCTTTTAAGAGCAGAATAGAGGGTCAAGGACACCGATGACCAAAGCATACATGCTTTTAGCAGAAATTATAGCATTTATGTTCAGACTGCTTGTAACCAACCTGAAATGTTAACACATTTCATTAACCGTCCCAGGAATATAAATGCAATTTACAACCATCAATGGACAAACTCACACAGCTCCCCAGTAAAGCACATAGCAGAAAAAAAATGTAACAAATTCACAGAGGGACAAAGTGAGGTATGGAGAATTTGCATTTCTTTTTTTAAGTCAAAGACAGTGGCAGAAACAAGTTGAGAAGCCAGCTATGCCGAACGGCATAGCTTGTTAATTAGCAAAATAATGTAAAGACAAGTGATGCCACATGTCAACAAACAAGCCCTTACTTTGAAATATCAGTGTGTACGATACTAACCATACACATTGATACTTTCATGATTCTTCAGCTCAGGCACAGTAACACAATTTCTAGGAGAAATATATTTTTGGAAATACTGGGGTTCTTAGACTCCTTGATAAAATGGTTTAATTTTAAGCTACAGAAAATTACTTTACTCACTTGACTTTGATTTCATCTAGATTTATAGAAGACGAAGAATATTAGAAAAATACCACTAAAAACATAACCAGATGCCGCCCAGAGGTGTGTGGTTTACTCATGCTTGTTGAAACACAAGTTCTGGTTAATACAAGTCACTAAACCTTACAGCCTTTTGAAATGTGTCTTCCCCACAGTTTTATGTTTGTGCCATTTCTGAATGTGGTCTGTGTGACAGCAGTGGGATTTGTACAATCCCAGAACTGGTACTTTTTGATACCTGAAATGGATGCCATTGATATGCTTGGGGGTCAACCAAAATTTCTCATGTTATACTCCAGTTGCTTTAGACAGCAGACCTTGATTCAAAAGAGGAGATTAATCACTAACTTTCAAAAATTCTGCAGGCAATAAGAATGAACCACAGGAGTCACATGATTGACAGGAGGCGTCAAAATACTTAGGGATAGGACCAGAAGTCAGATGGTGTATCTACAGCAGGAACAGTTACAACTCCAACCCCATTTTTTTGTCAACTAGTCCAAAGTACCTCTCTCTCACACATCAGCTTTGTCTCCTCATACCTATTTATACCACCTGGAAACAATGCAGTAGTGGCTTTATCATCCATGTTTAGCACTTAGGAGCTAAGTTCTAGGTAACGTGTTATCACCTTGCTCGGGCATTTCCTTCAGCACTCCCCGTCTTATCAGCTCCTCTCTGCTTTGTCTTGTCGAAATCTTCCTTTCCAACACTAAAGAAAAAGCACAGTTAAGAACAGATTTATTCTTACACTGCTGATGTTTGTGAAAAATAAAGGAAAAAATTATTACTTTTTAAAGAAACCCTGAGAAACCTTGTTTCCTCTGATTCCGCAGGAGCAGTAGTCTGGGTTTTCACAGACTCTTTCTGAAAATATTCTCCCACAACTTCAGGCACAGAATGGGGGATTCATCTGACCTAAAGCCTTCAGCTGAGCCAGGCTCCATAATGTTTCCTTTACAGTCAATGGAAAAAAGCACTTCCACAGTGAAACTGAAGTCATCCTAGCATAGGCATTTATTATGCAAAAGCACCTATTTACCATTGACTGGGGTGAGTAGCTCAGCTGGAGATACCTCTGTCTGCTTTGCAAATGTCTTTGAGTTGGGAGAGACAAATCTTGCTCAGAGTAAAAAAACTCACAGGGTAGCCTTTATGACATACAAACTGTTTTGAAGGAAGAAAAATAACCTTAAACAGGAGCTAGAAAGTTCTGTTCTTAAAGGGAACAACATCTTCATCCAGGCTGGTTGGCTTTCATGGAAAAACATGCAGCATCCTTTTTTTAGGTTAAAAATTTTTTTAGGTTAAATACAACACACAAAAAAAGACTCTGACATTAAACATTTTAATTATTGTGTTTATTTCCCATGGGAATAATGCTACATAGTTTTACAGGGAAAAGCATTTACAGATGGCAAAATAGAATAACTCCCCACTGCACCCCATCGCCAAACCAATGCAGTTTTGGTCAGTGATCTGGGAGGCCACTGTAATGATCCACAGAATCATGGCACATGGTCCATAAAATGGGAGCATCACTTGTAAAAGCCTGTCTTCAGTGTTAGGAAAAGTTCATCTCCCATCCTAATTCTGTTTACATGTGGACATCAAACCCCAAGCGACAGTCAGAGCTCAAGCTGAGGGCAAAGCTTCAGCCGTGCTGGACTTCATCCTATTAATGCTATGGATAGGGTTATTAATCTCATCAGCTAATTTAAACACTCTGGTGATCCGATTACTCTCTAGGGCCAGTCTAATTGCTCTATGCAAATTAAATGCTGCAAGAAGTATTGTCAATCTCACTTGTGCCAGCCCAGTTGGAGTGAGCAGCCGTATGGTGAAGTGACGGCTCCTGGGAAGGTGTGGAGAGATGCACTTTGGTGCTTCTGAGAAATTCACAAACATCTCTCCCCACAGCAGGTAACCCCGGCTGCTGACTTGCAACCAGGCTGGCTGAACTCAAGCCACCCCAAGGCATCCCCCCCTCACAGCTTCCCACTCCCCTTCTCCGCCTGGGAAGGGGATGGCTGACCAGAAGATGAAGCAGATTCTGCGCCTCCCAGATTTACAGCACCGGGTTTATTCCTCACCCCCCAAAGGGAGGGCATTCAGCAAATGCTGAATACACATGGGATACATCTCCCTGCCAAAAAACGCAGAAGAAGTGGGGGCTGTAACCATTTTGACTAGCCCAGTTCAAGCCTGGGCTGTGCCTGCGAGATCAACAGCTCGTGAATGCAAACAGTACCGGCACACAAACACATAAGGTGGTCTGTGTTTATAAATTTAGGTACTTTGTGGGATTTGTCCGTTAAAGGTCAAACCTTCACAGCATTCAAATCACATCTGACAATATAAAGGAGGCCGTGAGGGCAGCTGCAAACCCACTGTGTAAGCCAGCCTCCCTGGGAAGAGCCTGGCAGCCTGAACTGGGATCAGGTGAGACTGCCTTGGGTCCCAATCCTAAATTATTCAGGAGCTCTCCCAATTTTTCCCCATTACTTTTTAAGGTATATGCCCTGCAACTGTGTCTCACACACGTTATTGGCATGGCAAACAAAGCACAGCAGCACACCCTATTCTTGCAAAGAGTTTTTCATGTAGGTGAATATATGTATTATTTCAGCTTTACAAATATAATTTACTTCCCACTATTTTTCCTCTCTGCTTCCTTTTTACATCTGTTTTCTTGGGGGCAGTGAAATGAGATGATTTCTCATGTATTTATTTGTGGGACTTAATCCATTTGGAAACAATGATGCTCTTCCCATCAAATTCAAGAACACTGAACCAGACTTCCCATCAACGTCTCTCTCTAGTTTTCAGGATTATGTCTCTTTTCAGTTTTACAACATTGAATTAACATATGTATCAAATTAATTATCATGGAAAATGTCTATTGGCATTAAAAGATATTAACTCCTTACACTTTTACTGGAAGACCTCAAAGCATTTTATTACATTACACAGGTTTCATAATATCTCTTAGACATAGCTATCTCCATTTCACAGATTAGAGAATTTATGAACAGATAAGAAGCTTAAGCCCCAATCCTTCATCATCTAAAATGCTAGCCATGAGTGGTGTTTTTATTTAAACTGATTAAGCTTGGTTAATTCAACTTGAAAAGAGAATTTATTTAAAATATTATTTGGCCCACGGAAAGAACATTAGAAATCATACTAGTATTCACCACGAGTATCATAATTTTAATTCCTCTAAAGAAAGAGGCAGAATTTTAATTTAAGTCAAAGTGACCAAAAATATGTCCCCTTGTATAAGAGGAATGAGTAGCCTGTCTACTTATGAACCTGTACTGGGAGCTACTTAGCCAGGGTGGATTCATCATTATAATGTATTGCTTACTACAGACTTTGGACTATACATTTCACATTTACACAGTCAAGGATTTTGATTATCGCAGCCCAAATGCACTGAGCTTTAAGGGTCTCAAACTACTCAGCTGAGCTAATCACATTGGACTGCTGTTGTGTTTCAGTAATCTCTCTTGAAATAAGAGTTAGAAAATCAAGCATTCAGAAGTCAGGAAATGTCTGAATGAAGGCTGATGGGTGTGCGGATGGTACAGCTTTTATTTGCTTGTCTTGTTTAGGATACAGACTGCACTGTGTTCAATGAATGGTTTCTTTCCCTAAATTTTTAACCTCACCTTTCAACCTGGCACCCTAAAACCTTCATTTGAAGAGAAAACTTTTAGTTTTCACAAACGTCACCCCAGCAACTGAGTGAACCAAAGACAACATGTTTTTCTCCTTGATGCCCATGTGGGATGTGCAAAGATGTTATCAAGACTGTATACATAGGATATAGCATAGAAAGATTAAGACATTTGTTAAGTGTTCAATTTGAGGTACCTTTTCAGGTATGATTTCCTACATTAAAATTGTGATAAATAAGAAAACCAAACAAATAACCCAAAGCATAGGAATTCTAGCTGAAATGCCTACTTATGGTTCAAAATATCTAAGCAACAGAAGCGAAGCTATGAACATTGGCCATCTGCTGCTGAGATAATGGCAGTGACAACTGCAGAAACACCCGAGATGGAGTTTCACTGTGTCAGCTCAGAAATAGTTCAGCCTCCTGAGTTCCATACGGGAGAGGGCTAGAGCTTGGTGCTTCCACCATTGTCCCACTTGTCTTCATTCTGCCCCTCTACTCGGCACTGGTGAGGCCACAATTGGAATA
>BJBW01014290.1:0-28221 GCA_004320125.1 Scolopax mira | reverse complement strand
TTTCCCCTCCCGGCCACGCTGCTGGTGGGGGACTCTGATTTGTGCGAGTGGCTGCCACGTGGTCCTTTGTTCCCATCTGCGGCCAAACCACGACAGTAAACAAAACAAAAGTAAAAACTACTCAGGATGAAAATGTATGGTTGTTCTTATATCCAATTATGTAACAGCACAGCATGCATCACCAGTAACTAAAGGAAGGTGACATAATGGGTCATAAGATATGCAGAGCAGGGTTTAACATAACAGAACTTGGACAAAAGCTTGTAGTACAAAAATTAAGCACTAGTAAAAGATAAATCTTGTAGTTTATATACATAAAGTGACAGCTTATAGAAATACAATGATATACGGTTTAGTGAAGACAAAGGATTACAAATTCTATGCTCAGAATGGTATGTAGATGGGTGTTTTCTTGCAATTATTATTAAACACATAAAAAGAAGAAAAAAGAGGCAGTAGCATCTTAAGCACTGATAGGTAGAGGGTTATTTCAAATGCTTGTATAGCACTATTTTCTAGACTAGTTTAAAAAAATATAGCCTGGAGAAAAGGAGGCTGAGTGGAGACCTTACCACTCTCTATAACTCTGTGAAAGGTTATAGCAAGGTGGCTGTCAGTCTCCTCTCCCGAGTAAGAGGTGATAGGGCAAGAAAAAAGGGCCTCAAGTTGCACCAGGGGAGGTTTATATTGGATAATACGAAAAGTTTCTTCACAGAAAGGGTTGTCAAGCGTTGAAACAGGCTGCTCAGGAGAAGTGGTTGAATCACCATCCCTGGAGGTATTTAAAAGATAGAAAGACATGGTGCTTGGGGACATGGTTAAGTGGTGGACTTGGCAGTGCTCGGTTGATGGTTGGACTTGATGATCTTAGGGGTCCTTTCCAACCTAAATGATTCCACAATTCTCTATATATTAATTCTTATGCCAGAATTTTCTATTAGATTAAATATCTCTTATCTCACCCTGCAATTTAGCTTTCATAAGCATTTATAAAGAGAAATCGTTTTCTACCTTTATTCTATCATACAGATTAAGCCAAACTTTTCTAACCTGTTGCCCTTTTATGATGGATTTTTCCTTACTCTGCACTTTCTGACCTTATCTCAGTTTACCTTCTTGGAAAGGAAGGCATACAGCATACATTATCTTGCAAATTAAATTTTGTTGTAAATGGTAAATATCTTTTTTCCTGGTTCATCCTGTGATCACATTGTCTTCTTTTATGATTACATCTCTTTAACAGATCAGAGTCATTATGTACTTAGCTATTTTTAATCCTATCTTTCCTCTCCTCTAATATTTCCTTAGGATTTTATACCTTTCCTTCTTCTCTTTAACACTACTCTTAAAGTTAATCCTGTCATCAAATAAAATATTTTATTCCATATTGACAGTACACTCCATTTTTGTATCAACACTATTTATCATTGCACTTTTATTTTCTAGGGTCTCATTTATATATATATAAATTCCAAGACAAATACTTGAAAATTTCAAGTACTAATTTCCCACTCAGTCTTTTCACGTTGCTAGGGGAACTTTCATTTAACAAATTTCTATTTTCCTGCATCTTCTATTCCGTGTCTACAGATATTTTTTTTATAACACTACATTGAAGGCACTATTTCAATCCACATCTAAAAAGAGACCATCTAAAGTGATTATCTAAAAGCAATCAATTATCTTGTCAAAGAAATATGGCAGATTAGTCCAATAAAATCATTTTGCAGTAAGCCACAGTGCTTTTATTTTGGCTTCCATTAACTTTGTCATTTTAATTATTCTCAATTTTTGCCTCTAAAAGGCTTTATACCAATGAGATCAGACTAATAAGTCTGTATCTACCTTACTTTCTAGGTATTTACTATTTTTCAATCTGATGTTATTAGTTCTGATTTGACAATTTATAAAAAATGAAAGACAATTTTTCATATGCCAGTTCATGCAGAATTATGGAATAAATAATTTAGTCCCTGTATTTTTCCATAGATTTAAAACTATAAATTTCAGTTACACCAGTTTTATTTTCCAGAACCTTCTTCCTATTAGCCACATTTAATGGTCTTTTTAGCTGGGGTCTCTATTCCTACGGATTATTTATTTCTGTATTTTCTGTAGCTTTACTGTCCAATCTACTCTCATAGCATAGCAGCTGTTTCCTACCTTTCTTCATATAATTCAAGAAACTTCTCCTGTCTCTTTCAACATAATATATCTTTGAATAGGTGTTATTTTCTCCCAAATCCATCTGTTAATTGTAAATGGATTTTCTAAGTCAGAAACATGCTTAAGACTAGAATTTACCTCCAAGGTTAAAACAATTAATTAATTATTTTCCTTGGTTAGATGACTTAAATAAAGTTTAGAAAAAGTCTGAAATGTCTCTCTATATTAACTGGAGTGATTAAAAATGGATTCCTAGTAAACCATACAACAATATTGTTTCCAGGATGGATCTTAGAGCTCAGACTGCATGTGGTAAATTTGACTGGACTGGAATTACATTAATTTCACATTCAGCTCAGCAAATGAAAATGTATTTCTGCAGCCTGAAACTAATGCCAAGGATTTATTTTAGAATTTGAATAAAGCTCAGTTTTGACAGTTGTTAATTAAAAAGGAAGATATTTTTGTTTATCTGACATACTTTAAAGGAAAGTAAGCAAATCAAGCCAGAACAAATAGATTTATCTGTGAGCACAAACACTCAATTATGGAATTGCTTCAGCCTTCATGTCATCTGGTCAAGGTTCTCTTTCCCCTGAAGCAGCAAAGTAGTCTGCTGGCAGCTAATGAGGTGAAAACAAACAGGGATAATTAGAAATTGTATAATTAACATATTTTACACTATAAATATTGATTTTTTGAAAATTATTTTGGTGCCTTTGGTAAGTTTCCAATTTTAAAAATGGAAAAAAGAATGGAAGGAATAATATTTTTAAGGCAAAATCATCTGATTCCATAAAGTATCGTCTTATTTTTCATTTGTTACTTCTGAAATGTTAAATTTCATCCATGGTATTAATATCTCACCATGGTGATATAAATTTACACTTTTTTACATGATGAGATTAAATATTAATTTTAAATAATTAAGTAATTACCATTATGCTTTTTAGGATATTTTAAGCTCTTCAATTGGAAAAATACAATCAAAACAATCTATACTATAAACCTCCGTTACAGTCCCTCCAATTTATATAGCACTGTAATTTTCCTTCCACATGGAAAAATTAACTGTGATTTACAGTAGTTACTCAATGCTATACTAAAACATATTCACAGGTTGGATTTACAAATTTACAAAGGATTACTTTACATCCATGGAGACTTAAAATGTTCTAAGATCTGAGTCGCCCTCTAAAGATGCCCCTCTCTTTGTTTCAGTTCATGATAGATGGAGAGACTAACACATGTAGGATATTAATTTAGCTTCCTTCAATCGGTGTTCCTGGGCCAAAGCTATATGATCAATAGCATTTGGGGTATAATGTTAACTCTGTGCAAGACATCCAGGTTTGAAATTTCTTGACATTAAAAAATTGCACAGCCAAATCTTTGCATTTTTTTTTTTCTAAAAAAATACCCCTGAGAGTGCAGGTGCAAAATTTTAATTAACTCAGTAAGTAATTACATTTTTAACTCTGATCTGCATTACAGTCCTCTTGAATATTCTGCTCTTGTCCACCTGCAGAACTCCCATTGACAGAACTTGAATACTGCATAGGGAATTAGTATATGAAGTGGTGCTGGGGATGGGAAAGTGGAAATATCCTGCAGGTATGATAGACTCAGTACTGGTTATTCAGACACTGAGAGAGACTGGGAAGAAAAGAGAAACATAGTATATGACAAAGGAAGGGGACTGAGTAGATTTCTTCCATACTTCTGATTTTCAGTAGCGTTACTGCAATGATTTCCACAGGACCCTACTGACCAAGAAAGTGAAAACTGGGATCACTGCTACTTTATAAGGAGGGCTCTTCAGGGAGAGTGGATGTCTGTTCTTTATCCAGCCAATGCCTTTTGAAAGTCAAAGTGGTTTTGGTCAAAGCATGTTCATCAATTCTGAAGATCAATAAATGCCAAAACTGGGTTGGACGTAACTGCTTTTGGTTTAATTTAATTATCTTAACCAGTCAGGTTTATCAGTTTCTAAAAATAGACTGTGTGTACCCTACAGGATTGGGGTAGTAGGCATGACTACCTGTGTGCAAGAGATATCAGGAATACTCACTTATCACAGAGAGCTACTGATGTACAAGTCCTTGACTCTACTACATCTCTTTGAGATTAATAGCTTTACTTTATCCTCCACTCCAAGCAAATCATAATTGCCTGTATTTTCCTCTGTTCCCTCCTTCACCCTTGCCTTAAGATCTGTCTGCACTGGAACAACTACAGTGAAACAAAACATATGAAAACTGTTTTGTCAAGGAGTACACTTAAAACCAAGTTTAAGCAGACTAAACTGTTTCATTGGAAATGAAAGTACGCTGTTTCAGAAATGAGATTATCAGAGCCAACTGTAATTCACCGCTGCAGAAAGACAGAAGCATCAGAGACTGAATGGAAATAGTCCTGAAATAGCTCCAACAGAGAAACATAGCTTTAGACTAATACACGAGTAAGGAACATACATTTTAATCAGAAAATCCAGAGTCCCAGAGGTTAACCTGCAAAGAAATTCAGTGGCTTTCAGATCAGATTTCAGGTCAGAGCTGACATTGATTTACCAGACATCTAAATACATCTACAATATTTTTCTTTCTTTAAAAAGATATGAGTAAAGTCAGTACATGCTTTATAGAGGCACTGCATTTATTGCATATGTCTTTATGAAAAAAACCCACCTTATATTGCAGGCTGAGTCCACCTATATTTATAAACACTTAGATAATGATCTGCATAAAAAAGAATCCTTCTCTGTCATGGTAAAAATGTAATTTCAACAGCAATGGGAAAGTATAGGAATTAAACCTCAAATTTAGCACTGTATTGTTTCTACTAGTTTTCTATGAAAAAGATAGTCAATAATAAATATTATTTATCACCAAATATTGTAATTTATTTATGTATAAAGTTAATATGCTAAAACCTTTTGCTTAAGTACCTTCCCTTTGCTCTCAGATGTAAAAGTTAAAGATGTCACAGGTGACAAATTTTTACACTGTGCTCTTCTAGCAGTTTGTGTGCTTTAAATATTTTTCCTCCATGTTTTCATGCATAGGCATACATGTAAGGTTCACAGTGCAACAGCAATGAATTCAGTCTATGCAATAAGTCAAAACAAAAAGCAATTGAAATATATATGATGTCTGGACGTGCATGCAGCTGAAACTTTTCTATCAGCCATCCAAGAGCTGAAAAAAAGAGCTGGGAGTTTATGACACTTGTTTAATATATGATAAAATTAATGTACTTTATCTTGACAAAGCCCTTAGCTGTCTAAAACACAGAGAATACACCACAAGTAAATACTGTATATTTTCTTATTTTAAAACTTTTTTCTGCAGTAGCCAATGCAGACCTATTAAAACATGGTATGGTATATATATGCATTTATTAATATTTATCAACATATAAAGTTTCAATCTATGTTATGCTTGTGATAATACTTTTAAAACATCTACAAGATCTTTGGCAAAATGTTACCTAATGTTATTGAAAAGTTGCTGGCAGAAGGTGCTCCCATCATTTGCTATTATTCTATTGCAGGTTGCATTGCTAATCATCAAGAGAAGGTAAAGCGAAGACGAATACAAAGACAAGTGTTGTCTTGTAGTAGTAACTACTTCCTAGAATCAGACTAATGGAAAGTTAAAAATAATGGAAACTGATAAAAAATAGGACGTGTACTTTAGAGATGGAAAACCAAATATATTAATTGGTCTCCTTGAAATATATAAAGAACATTGACCCCCCCAAAAATAAATACTTTTTGATTTAGTTTAGGAGGATACTTAGTTACATATTAGTTACATAGTTTCCTAACTCAAGATTTGTATTCCATAAATCACAACAGAAACATATTTTAATAAAAATAATTTCATATATCTATGGGGTTCTTTAAATTTTTCTTTTGTCAGTATAGCTTGGAATGCGTAGAACTCTGCCTTGGGATGGGCTAGGAGGCAATCAAGATTTCATGGATTAAGATTTTAAAAAATACAGACAAATGTGACATCTTAATGCATATTTCCTATAGGCTAACTAACCAGCAAGAGCAATTAGTAAGGCCCTCAACAGACAAATAGAGACAACCTGACATTTGGAGGTCCTGGTCCTCATGTAGGGACTTTGGCCACCCTCATATTTGCTGAAGAAATAACACAGTTGAACATAAGCAATTGAGGAAGCTGTTGTAGAGCATTGACAGCAACAGTGATAGAGGAGCTAACAAGGAGAGGTGGTCTGCTGACATCATAGTCACTTTTGAGGGGCTTGTTGGGGATGTGAAGGGAAAACGAAGCCTTGGCTATAGTGACCATAATATGCTAGAATTCAGGATTCTGGGCAGAGAGAGGAGAGCCACAACCCTGGACTCCAGGAGAGCATCTGCTTGGAAGAGTTGGGTGGGATAGGAACCTATAGGGAAGAGAGGACCAAAGATCACCTCCTCCAAGCTGAAGGGCGGTCTATCACAGCAAATAGGAAATCACACAAAAATGCCAGGAGGCCTGAATGGACAAACAAGGAGCTCCTGGCCAAATTCACACAAATAAACAAAAAGCCTACAGAGTGTAGAAACAAGGATAGATAACCTGAGAGGAAAATGGAAATACTGTCTGAACATCCAGGGATAGGGTAAGGAAACATCATGTCCCAATGGAATTGAATCTGGTCAGTGATGTTAAAGATGACAAAAAGGGCTTCTATAAATATCTAGGTTACAAAAATAAAGCTAGGGAAGATGAAGGCCCATTGCTGAATGAGATGAGGCATCTGATTATACAGAGCATGGAAAAGGCTGAGATTCTATGCCTTTTTCCTGCCTGTCTTTACTAGCAAGACCAGTCTTCAGGAATTGCAGGCCCCAGAGACCAGAGGGAAAGGCTGGAGCAAGACATACCCTTCATACCCTTGGAGGAAAAGTTCAGTTCAGGGGATACATAAGCAAGCTGGATATACCTAAATCCACAGTCCCTGATGGATGCACCCAGAAGTGCTGAAGGAGTTGGTTGATGTTATTGCAAGGCCATTCTTGATAACCTTGGATTGATCATGACAACTGGAAGAAGTACCCAAAACCTGGAGGATTCTGTAATATGTTTTCTGCCTTGATCTTTGTTCAATGAGGAACACAAATATCTTATTTATTGCAATAGATATACTGGAAGTAGAGATATTTAGAATTGATTTATCTACTGAATACATCTATTCATTTTAATGCTTAAAAAAATTCTCCAAACACTCTCATAATTAAATGCAGAGGGAAAAGGTTAAAAATTTTTGACTTCTTACAAGAAAATATACTGTTAAATAAAACAATACCTTAGACTAATAATTTCTCAGAAAGAACAATCACCTATGAAACAATTCCTTTTCCTCTACTGCTCTCATTGGCTATGTGCTGAGAAGGCAAAGCACACCATCATTTCTGATAGAGGTGTGCCATTTTGCAGGAAAGAAATTCTAGATTAGACAGAGCCTGCAAGGGAGACACTAATGCAGATAGCTTATAGTGTTAGAAAACTCCAACTTGCTTGCTACAGCAGGCACCTACAGATATCCAATTTCCAGACCCAGAGGCTGATTATCTATTTCACTGAGAATGGAAAAAGTTGCTTTGTACTCAAAAATTAATATATTTGATCAGATCTAGGTTACTTGTCGCTGAAATTAATTTCTCCCAGCATCTCTGATATAATTTGGCGATTTCTCACCTTTATTATCAAAAGTGAATGCATTTCTTATTAACAAAAGTGTCTGTTGAAGCTGCTTGTAGGGCAATGCAAGAGCAACTGAAAGATTGTGGTACAGACAATTTGTAGTCTGAATGGATTACTGTTACTATCCCGACTATAAAGTAGTAGTATTCTCTGGTTGAAGCGTTCTTTCCTCTGTACTCTCAAACCAACCTGGTTTACTACTGAAGATTTACCAGTGAAAAATGCCATTGAAGACTCTCAATAATAATGATGAAACAACAGGGAAGGCAGTTGCAAAATGACTTAGTTACACTGCAATGTTCTCTGCATGTTTCTTCCCTATATCTGTATCAGATATAGGCATCCTGCATCTCATACAATTGCAAGAAATTTTTTTTTCACATGTTCAGCTGTTTCCTTTTTCAAATTTCGCCTCATCTCTTAAAAATCTAGGACACCTTTTTTTTTTAATTACTATCTGCTTTATGGTGGCTGGATTTCTGTTTTCTGAAGGAAGTGTGTTTGACCTCCACAAATTTTAAACACAGCTGGATTTCTTTTTTACTGAAGAAAATGAGGTAATTATGTTTCATATGGCTGCAGATTTATATCTTCAGTGTTCTATCACTAAACTACTACCATTCCAACAAAAGAATGTTGAACAGTGTGGATTTTTTAATCTGATGCCTTCACTATGAAAAAATACGCACCTTTTCATAAGCCAAAAAAAATACCATAAAGCGATATTCTGTGGTGGTGGTGTTAGTGGTAGGAAAATAAATGAAACCACACTAAAAATATTCCAAATGTCATGAATTATATCATGATTCTTAACACTTTCTGTACAGCAATGAACATCTGTAAGAGTCCCTCCTCACTTGTAATTCAGACTTCTGTGTCACAGACCATTTTAAAAGGAAAGAATCCTGGTATTTCAGAGCCATTATGCATTCATACAGACAGACAGGTAAAACAGGGAGGGAATATAAGAAAATCTTCCTCCCTCCACTTGTCCTAGCATGACAGACTAGTTAAGGACTGATATATCACTAATGTATGTGTGAACACTGGGCTTTCCCTCCACATGAGAAAGTAAGTGATGGGAAGAGAATGGATTTTCTTAAGCAGCAAGAACTTATCCCAGTTTGCTGCAGGAGAAATAGCAGATGAATATTTCACAGGCTCTTCCTGGTGTAGTAGACAGTACAATGTCCTCTGCTTTGGGCACACTGTAAAGCAACAGTTTGGCTAAGACTTCCTGACTCTATTAACAGAACATGAACTCATTACCATGAGCGACATGGTAATAACCCCAAAGAAATTGTATTAAGTTAATAAATTATTTTATATTTGGCTAAAAAAACATGAGCAGAGAAGAAGAAAAAAATATTTTATTTATGGCTATATATTCATAAAGATCAAAAAAATTAAAGTGTTAATTAACATATCAAAATCATAATTATCTTCCCTGCAGAATGCTCCTTAACAGATTTAAACCTCTAACCAAGGTGCTGTCAAACCACCAACAAAAGCATTTCTGTATAGCTTATTTTAGTATTATTTCTTCACACGTTTCCTGTCAGCTGGTGTCTGAACAGATGCAAAATGGATCTTTCAAGTGTATATTCTTTATTTCTGTAAGAAATCCTTCTTTTATAATGAGCATTTTATAATGTAGTTTGAAAATCTTTTCCTTTCTCCTTTTCTTTTCTTATGTTTGACCATTCAATTTTAAAGGGAGAGAAAAGCAGCCATAGACCAAATAACATGAAAACCTGCTATTAGGTAAAGGTCTAGAAGGTCCTACATTTCATTGCACAATCTAATTCAATGACTTCACAAAACCTAATGCTTGAGTTAAAAAAAAAAGAACTCTGCAGAGTCTGTGGATATTGAAATGGCATAATAATCCCTGTATTGGTGGCATTGCTAATCTACCCAGAGAGCAAAATCTCTGAAACCTTCTAGTCAAGAGCTCATGGAAAAGAACTGCCTATAATGTTATGCACAAGATCATCACCTCACTCTGGTTAGTTTTGTCTGATTTCTGTGACTGAATGTGTCTGCTCTGTCTGGGATTTATAAATTATTCAGCAGAGAGAGACTGCTTAATGCAACCTGACAGTCTAAAACTCTCATGTTCTGCACTTGTATGTACATAGATATTTATATACCTCTATATAGTTTTATATGCATATAATATACTTAAACCTTGATCTGCTCCTGAATTATTTCATAGCCTAGCTGGAATAATTTGCTTTTCATTAGTAGAAATTTCTTTGCACTGTGAATTGAAATATTCAGCTGCAAAATTCATGGTAGTAAGAACAAATCTTTTTGCTGGAGCTAGCTGCTAATATTTAAGTGAAAATTATTTAGATGATGCTTCAAAAGACTGTAGAATGGGGCCCACCAAAACTGTATGCACACAAATAAGGAAGCTCCAAGAGGACAGCATTACAGGGGAAGCTTTCATGCAGAGGATATGCTTTTCTGGGAAATCAGCGTGACCGGTGCACAAATAAAATGCCTGTACTCCTACTGGGAACAACTGCAGGAATTAGAGCTTGGTGTACTATTGCAGGGCTATGATTTCATTGACATCAAAGAAACATGGCTCTTTAGGAAGGGCAGGCAGGGACAGCAGGGATAGGGAGTTGCCCCTTGTATGAGAGATCAGTGAGAATGCAGGAAGATCTGCTTTGTAATGGATTGTGAGCCAGCTGAGAGTTTATGAGAAAGGATTAGTGGGCAGACTAAAATGTGTAGCATTGTGGTGGGTGTCTCCTACCAACTGATCCAGAAGAAATAGATAAGGCCTTCTTCAGAGCTCCCTGTTGTAGACATTGGTTTTCATGCGTGACCTCAATTGCTTGATACCTGTGAAGGGATGTCACAACTGGGCACAAACTCCAGAAGATTCCTGTAATGTGTTGGTGAGAATTTCCTGGTTAAAATGAGTTACAAGGAGATGTGATTTGCTAGACATCATATTTACAAACATAGAAGAAATGGTCAGGGTTATGAAGAAGGGGTAGCAGTCTTTGCTATGGTGACTATAAGATGATAGAGTTGAGGGTCACAAGAGGTGGAAGCAAGGCAAAAGACAGGATCCCAAAGCTTCAAGAAAGAAAACTTTGGCCTCTTTGAACCATTCCTATGGGATACACTTCTGGAGAAAGGAGGTCCAGGACATCTCATTGATATTCAAGGATCGTCTTCTCCAAGCCCAAGAGAGATCCATCTTAGCAAGCAGAAAACCAACCAAAAGTGGAGAAACCGTACATGGACGAAAATAGAATTCCTGACTAAATGCAAATATAAAAGGGAAGTGTACAAGGGGTGGAATCAGGGCAGCTGAGCCAGCAGGAATACAGAGACACCAAGCATGCAGAGATCCAGTTAGGAAAACCAAAGTCCATGTAGAGTTAAGTCTGGTGACAGATATGAAGGGCAACAAGAAGAGCTTCTACAGGTATACATGGTAGAAAAGACAGAATTAAAACAAAAATGAAAACAAATTGAAAGAAAAAAAATAGTCTAATTGTGACTAGGGGAAATGTGTTAAAATATCACTGAACATGTCAGTACACAAGTTAAAAGTCTTAGACCTTATTGAAATTGAAATGTGTTAAAATATCACTGAACATGTCAATACACAAGTTAAAAGTCTTAGACCTTATTGAAATTGGTATTCATATTGATTTCAATAGGATTTCTCCTTTACAGCATTACTCCAACTCACTTTTTTGGAGGAAAAAATAGTACTTTCAGTGATATAACAAAATGAAGCAGCAATATATCTTATCTAAACTCTATACAAGTCACTGGCTGGCAGCAAAAAGCATTACAAGTCTTGTCAGGATGGAATTTTAAACCCGACACAATCATATCAATCAGAGGGCACAAGCTAGAGCAAAGCTTAATAACCTGGTGCCTCCTGCATTGATGACAACAAAAATAAATCCATAAGACAGGCATTTTTAAGAAGGTTTCTTTCCCAGCCTTTAAAGAAATACAGATTCCACAAAAGCTACAGATCAGCACAAGATGTAATGAAGAAAAACTGTACTATATTTTAAACCAGGTAAATGTGTATTGCAAAAAAGCCTATTCCATGATAGCTAATATAAGCAGCCAAAAGAAACAAAAACAGGAAATAAACAGGAAAAATATGTTGATTTATTAATTAAATATAAATGAAAGACATTTGGTAGGACAATTTTATGAGGATAATTACACTGAGTATTTTGCAGGCTGAGATCAAGGTAGAGAAACACCCCATACAATTCCCTGGGAAGCATTCTTCTAAGTCAGAAAAGACATGGAGTACTGCAGGGAATTGAGGGAGAAAATTGAGGGAGAAAACCAGGTTTTCAGCACCTACCTGATAATATGTTTTCCTCATCTAAAGTTCTTATATGTTATAAACACCATGAGACGGGTTGCACATTCCGTCTTCATAGCACTTCAAAATAAAACACAGTTAAAACCCAAACCCCATAAAAAGACACTTCCTCATTGGCATGAAGTCTGACTTTCCCTTGCAAATTCTCTTGTCAAGGGATGCAGCACTAAATGGAAACTTCAACTTTACAAATACTGTAAAATTTAGTCTTTTAGCTTAGCATTACTTTTTTTTTTTTTTAATAAGACACACACCTGTAAGCTCTAACCTGTGCTTGCTAATTGTCAGTCTCATTAAACATACCTGTCAAAGACACATTTGAATTAAACATAAAGCATATACACATTAGAATCACAAACATACCTGTCCCCCAGACATTATGGTTTGAAATATCACCTTCAAAACTAGCACTATTTATAACTACTTGATTTTACATCAAAGAATAGGGACTTGAGACTTTGCAATCAGTGCTGCTTGTGGTGTTAGAGTAAAATTACATTCATATCCAATGAGAAATATAATAATCAGTTCCCATCGAGAGTTCCTTGGAATCTGCCTGGCCCAATTAAATAACTGTAAGACCATTCTGAAAGACATATTCTCCCCAGAGCATTGCAGAAATTTCAAATGAGCCAAGTGAATTAGCCACAGTATGTAGGTGGCCTGCTCTCTGCCTGTAGGTATAATTTTCAAGCATTTCTAAGATCTACTCAATCAGCTCATTCCCTTTTTGGCTGATAACTGTAACAAATACTATTTTATTTCTAGTTAAGGTTTGCCTCATTTTTTTCAAAAACTTGTACTGCATATAGCAATTATGGAAGAACAATGATTTGTAATTACAAAATTGAATATTAAGGCCTAACTTCTTGCATAGACACAAGTACCACAATTGAAAACAAAATAAAAGAATAAAAATAGGAAACAACATTCAGTTTGAGATCAGTAATAATCATTACTAAATGATGGCTTACTGACATGGGAGAAGAACATATTGGGGTTTTTATTGTAATGATTAAATATGAGAATTACCTTTGAACATAATTCTTTTTATAGAGGAAAGAAGTGGAATACATCCATAAGTATTTGCAGGAAAAGGGATCAAATTTGTGCTGATGCTAACATTCATATTCTACTTTCCGGTAGGAAATGGAGGTTTGGAGTTATCAGAACAGAAATACTGCAAAACTGGATGATGCAGTAGTAATCCATTCTTTTCCCACCATTATGTATGCTGTGATTGCAGCCACCTCTGCAAAATGCCTTATTTTTATCACTATAAGTTACTGAATACACCTCAGGTATTCAGTTACTTCCGTTACAGAAACACTCTATTGCAGCATTTCTGGATCCACGATAAGAACTATAATTCTTCCCCCATTTCATTAGTAACCATTCAAATGGACACAATAGATATGTATTGCTAATCCAGCATTCATAGATTTGTTTATATTTTGTTATGAATGAAAAGGCATATACAAAAAGAAGTATATAAACAAACAAAATTGTTCGGAGATTAAATGCATGAAAGTCAGGAAATTAAGTGCCCAGTGTTCAAGTTCAGTATTAACTCAATTCACTTGTGATCAAATGATTTCTAGAGGACATCAATTGGACTTAACTATTTGTCAAATTATAAGCAGAACTGATAAGGATGTTTGACACTTCCTATTAGAAGAAGCTGTTTTAGATTGACAGTAACATCAAACTTGAAATATACCAGCTTGAATATCTGCTTTAGACTAATTTCTTTTTCTTTTAATGAGTACTCAGTAGATCTAGTTTATGAAAAAGAGGAGCAAGAAGTGACTTCATCACAGCTTTAAGTGCCTTCATGAAGAGAAAATATCAAACAGTAGAGAACTCTTTAGTCTAGCAGAATAAGGCATAGCAAGGACTGATGGCTGGAAGATAAAACTAGGCAAACTCAAATAGGAAATAAATATACATTTCTTTTAAACTAAGTAATTTATCTATAGAAAGAAAACTACCTGGCAGCTACTATGAAATCCATTTTTTCAAACAGAATTTCTTCAAAGCAAGAGTGATACCTTTCTGGAACATGCTTTCATTGCATAATATTGGGATAAATCCCACGGAAAATGTATGCTACTCGATGACCTGAGCTATACAAGAATGTAGTCTGCAAGTGCTGAGATACAAAGGCTGAACATAATTCAGCAAATCACACAGAATCAATAAGAAGGCCCAAGCAGAATAAGGCAGCAGCTAAAATTCATGAGATTCCAGTCATAAGTATCTATCTGACTAAGAAAATTGATGCAGAGACTGACTTAGATTTCCCTGGCTTTAAAAAGGAAACAAAATAACACGCATGGCCCTGTAAAGATATCTTTTCTGTAGGTTGTGATAGAACTATAGCGTTCCAATGTAAACACTTTGGCAGGCATACAGAGAGGCACTGGCATCTGTGAATTCAAAACAACTGTTTTCATGCTCTTCCCCTAAACGCATTGAGAGGATCTGTTTCTCTGCTGTTGCTGGAATTACCTTAATTCTGAGGTCATACTCAGCTTTCCAGAACTGTTATTGCAAACTCCTGAAAACAGTGAGAAATTATGCTTTCTGAGCTTTATATATGATATATTTTTATGCATTTTTTTTTTCTCTTCACAAAAAAATAACTACAGTTTTCTTCTTACTGGCCGCAAATTCAGTTATTTCCCAGGCATGTGCCTGGTATTTGAAAGCCCAGTTTTTCATCCTAAAATATATTTTTTTCTGATAGCAAGCCCCAGTAGAAATCAGCTGTTCTATCTTCTAGGTGAATACAATGTTTCAAAGTCTCATGGCATGCAGCTTATTTTTATACTCCTTTTAATCCATTTAATGAAACCAAACAGCACAGTAATGGAAATTCTTTTTGGGTGCAGTGGAAGTTGCCATACATCTGTTCACTCTCCTCAATACTCGCTGTATTGAACTATGTCTTACCCCCAGGATGTGTCTTAACACCTGCTTAAAAATCTTTTCAGGTGGAATCCTGACTCAGTAACAATTCAGAATTCAGTAAAATTGTGTCAAATGTGCTGTAACTATAAGGTATAGCTGAAAAATCCTGAGACACCATATAGACAGTAAGCTTGGTAGATAACTACAAATTGAACTTGTGCAACAGTTTTTCCATAGACAGCTACTGTTATTAGCAATACAATCACAACATTATTGTATTTGCCTGCAGATTATCAAGTCCTTGAATATATTATGTTTGAAATTGTTGAGGGTGATGAAAGAAATAAGGAAAACCTATGTGCATGAGTGCTTGTAGGGTCAGGGAAAGAAGTAATAGGCACAACAATAAACAAAATGAGAGTAGGAAAAATATGTCCATACCACCATCATATTTTTAGGTTCATTTGACATTTCAAACGTATTCCTGGATAGATCTGAGTTTTTTTTTTACCTCTTCCTATGGTATTAGAAAAAGAGACAGGACACGCATAAATTTCATAGCACTTTATAGAGATTTTTTTTGTTGACTTTATTCCCATTTTCACATTCTATTTATGCTGCTTTCTGATAAAATTAAAATGCTTTTAGAACTCACGTTTCCCAAAAAATAGAGAGATAATCAGTTTCACTACTTAATCCAACAGAAAAAAAATGTTCCTCATCATGTGAATGCAAGTTTACTGCATAAAAGAAATTCACCAGCAGTTTTGATTAGTAGTAATACTTTCATTAAAAGAAAACAAAATTCACCCACATAAAAATTTACATCTATACATTACATGTAATTAATGTTGACTTCATATATGTCGTTTTAACAACCCAGACAGAAAGTTTTTTTTCCAATATATCTCTCATCTCTTTAAATCTTTATTTCCTGCATGAATATCGTCATACAATATAATACATTTGTTGATATTCTAAAATAACCTTCTAATAACTAGTGTAGTGCCTAGGGCTTATTTTTAATTCACAGTGCATCAATAACAAAGCAATAATCATCCTTTCCTCGGTAAAGAAGCATTCTTTAAAGATCACCTAAAGGTTCATAAAAGTTATATTTACAGCAGTGTTGGCTTGTTCATCAAGGAGTGCCCAAGTTTTAGACTTTGAGCTTTTTATTAATCTCTGATATTAAGATTCCACAGGAGGCTTCTCTGTGTAATATGGATGTATCAGCACAGCTGATGATAGGTTACAAATCTCAGATATAGTCTACCAGAGAGCATAAATCTGCATACTGACAAAATTATCAAAGTCTTCCCAAACTATATACCTCTGGTTAATGCTCACTGTGATCAGAGGAATCATTGATAATATTTGGAAAATGTCCGGATGCTGGTAACATCACTTTCAAGATACGAATTTTTATGTTGTTTTCTTTCATTTTTTCCTGCTAGCAACCTTTGTTTCATCTTTAATAATAAATATTCTAAGCAAAAATGCTAGAAAAATAATGGAGTCCCATGATTTCCCTTAATATAGCTGCCTTTGGTTTGTGACTAGGGAATAGTATAATCGCATTCGATACCACTGCATCTTTACATTCAAGATCATATAGTTAATAATAATGCAATTAATCAATAAATTAAAAGCTAAACAACAGTTTTCTATTGAACACCTATTAAGAAGTATTTATTTTTAGGGAGGTTTTTCTCACCACTCTCTTATTTATTTCATACTTATTTAAATATATATATATATACACATATATATATTTATACTTATATATATATATTACTCTTATTTATGTTATACTCTCAATATCCTTGTGTAAACTTTAAATTTCTGCAAACAACTTTGTTGAAATCTGCAAGCAGCAACCCAAGCTTCTTGTAATAGTTTGCAATCTTCTTCATATTTGTCTGTCTGACTCAGTCCTGGCTGGCTATCTTTCAAAACTTTCCGCTACGGCGCAGAGGAAGAAGACTTGCCTAGGGCTATGCTGCCTTCGACCAGAATTACAGCTCTGAGGAGACAACAGCCCAGACTATTTCTGGATGAGGTTAGTGCCAAGTTTTTCTTGACAACTCTGCTCCACACTGACAATACAAATTACTGATGCTCTCATTTCAAGCCACTTTTTCTTCCTTTTGCACCTCAAACTGATGATTATAGCAGGTTTGGAGCTTTTTCCTGCTTACTCTCTTCGTCTGCTGGAACAAGACTGTCAACAAGCTGGCCCTCTGATCTTTTAGCTGATAATTACTGTGTCAGCTTAGTTTGCTTTTAGATTGTGCTATCACATTGAATTAGTGTTCTCCTTAGAGAAACTTGTCATTTTCGGCTCTGCCATATAAGAGGTTTGGAGACCAATAAATTGTAAGTGATTTTAAAAAGAGAAGCTGAGATAAGTTTTGAAAGTTCTTTCATTAGAAGTCCCGAGGAAGAGTCAAATCATTAAGTAATTTTATGCTTAAAGATCCTCTACAACGCATTACTTCAGGTAAAGTCAACTAGTGGCTTTGTTTCAGTTGTGCTCCTTGAGGTTTCCAGTTTACTTTCAGAAAATAGTATCATATTTTAGATTCTGTTGTTTTTAATAGTCACAGTAGGAGCCCAAACTCAATATCCTTATTTTTTTTTACTAACATTTGGGTATGCAAGTAGGAATTTTAACACACAAGTCACAGCTTGTACCACATGGGCAACCAACAGAATCCAATCAGCAATCAAATGAAAGGACAGAAGATTTCAAAGCATCCTCTCTTTGTTGCCCTAATTTTAAAGCTTGAAAAACAGAAGATAAATCCCTGGCAAAGACAAAATAAAACCTACAAAATTGTATTTATGAAGCATCTATATAATATATATATAATAGCATCTTTATTATTTACATGAACATGTCACAGAGTTTACTAAAATAGAGAAAAGAAGTAATATATCTCACAAATACCATCATTTGATTTTAGATAAGGAAAATACATTATTTACACAATATTTTTACTGCTTGTTACCCTGTCCCTGTGTAATACGAAGAGTGATTTCTCCCATTAACAATGAGAAGGAAGTTCATTACCCCACTTTTTGTTTTAACTGTTTCATTACTATTATTAGCAGAACAAGAGGGATGTTATGATTTATAATTTTTTAAGTTTTGAGAATTTATTCTTCTCTTCTTTGATAACCTAACAGTCAAAATTATATGTTTGCAAATTAATTTCAATTTAACATAAAATTTCAGATAAATAAGGGAAAAATCTCACTAACAGATTCTAAATATATGATCTTCTAGAGATGACAAATATTGCAGATTAATTGACAGATATAGTTTGGTTTAAATCTACCTAATCACTTGCTTAATTTTTACTAAAGAATGCATTAAGTGGATGATAAAATAATAGGATAGTAGGAATAAAAAAAGCATAAAAAGCAGCTTTGTCTTTAGAAAATTACTAAATTAGATAATTATGCTTATCTTTAGAAAAAATTGTCTACTGCTTCTATAAAAATGTATGTAGAAATTCTTTCAAAAACACCTAAAGAAAAAAAGCATTGGAGCACCACAATCATTCTTGAAAAAAAACCACTCGCAGCCTCAACAGTTATGTAAAGAGCTAGAAAAGAGCCCACCCATGCAAAGCCTACACCTTACATAGCCCACCCATGCAAAAGGCATGTCCCTGTCTTGGATTAATGTGGTGAGAAGAAGGTTGTCTTTTATCTGTTTCCTCTAATCCAGACCATTTAACTAACCAAATTAGATCATAGTCACATGAAAAATAGGGTCAGAGCACTGAAGGAGTAAGTAGAACCTTAAATAATAAATGCCTGAAGTAATTTCCCCCATTAGATGCTTGGGTGTATTAGAATTACTGTGAAAGACAACAATTCTACATCTGACTTTCAAAGTATCTTGGTGTGTACAGCTCACAAATATGGCAATCTGTGGGGTTTCTTCCACGTTGTCCCTGCTATATATCTCAGGCAACTGTTCATCAGGACTTTGATCTTGAACACTTACCAGTGTTCAGAAGCACAAGTCACTAAGCTATCTGTGGGCAATTTCATTCTGAAACCACTAGCCCCAATACTTCTACTTATTTTTTTATAATAATGTGAAAAAACCCACCTCAAAATACCGTGGACAAAGGAAACAATTTTGATAAAACTTTCATATGAATGCTCTAGGTGGATGAATAGTATAAGCACTTGATCAAATAACTACCAAAGAGACCCACAAACAACAAACTCACAAACCTACTGGTTTCATTAGAATTAGAAGTAATAAGATTTTCTTGACATATATAATCTCTCTTGCCAAGAGATAGCTAAACACTTTCATTATGGTTGATAGAATCATACTATACACTGGAGCCTCTTGCAATGCTTCAGTTAAGATTAGGGGATTTTTCTTTGCCCCTTCCTAATAGAAAGTGTATTCTTCTACAAGTTAAAAAAAAGTCATAAAAGGGCTTACAAATGGAATTATTTCCTAGTTATGAGTCACAGTGTGCATTTTAGATATCCTTGACTCTTTCTTTTTTTGAAAAACTTTCTATCAGTGTACAAAGGTCTACATATTTTTTCTTTTTTTTTTTAATGAGTTTCAGTTGTGAATAATAAACATGTCACATAGATTTCTTCACTAAAAGATAAACTCTGTAATCTTCACTCTCTTCAACCCCTGTAGAAGGTTTCTAAATCAAGAGTTTCTATTTAATCCCATCATCATATTGTATTTTATTTCAGCAGACTTCCATTTACAATGATTGTCAGTGTCACATTGACCTTCCCTGACTCCTTCTTTCCTATGGCTCTACCATGGGAGAAAGAAATCCTTTATTATTAATAGACTATTTTGAAATCCTCCACACATCTATCTTGAAATCACACAAAGTCAATATTCAATGATATATGCTGTCCTATCTGTCATTTTTAATCACAAACTGTACACTCCCTGTAATAGTTATTGTAACAATGAATGAATCATGCCACTTTGATAATAATAAGGTTTACAATGCATGTAAAATAGATGGGAATTTTCTCTGAATTTCAATGATTGGTGGAATTGAATAGATCAGTCTGACATGTTGCTGCATTTGCAGTTATCACTGGTCATATACAGAGTTTTAATTTAAAGGAGCTTAAGATCATCAGAAGCAGACCAATGCATAAAAAAAAAATTAAATTGTCAAATTGATAAACTGTATCAGGATATTGTTATCTAAAAATGATTCCTTGTGATAGAAATTATAAGTAATTTAACCTCTGAAAGAGAATGATAACTTGCAGAAACCAACAGAAATGGTTTCCTTTGATGACTAGGATTATATTGTTTTTAATTTTTTTTGTAGAGTGGGGAATGTGGGGTGACGCTTTGTCCCTTCTGGTTTAAACTCGTCTGCCTATGAAAGAAACTCTTAAGTTTTTTCACTCTCCCCCTCTTTTTTTTTTTTTGGATACCAACATTAAGTGTATATCTTTCTTCCACATGTTCTTTCTTAACAAGTGCAGCTATGAGTTAGTATCTTAAATCTGCAAATAAGAGCTTTCATATTATATATCTTACATTAAGTAGTCACAATCAAATGCATTTTGGGATCAACGTTGGTTTATTCTTGTAGGTTTGGGGTAATTAAGCTTTTTGTATCTAAATATAATAGTTTAAAATCTCAGTATTTATATATGATTTAGTCACGTAAATTCCTTATAAATAAGATTAGGAGATAAATAAGAATATATCCTTATAAATAAGATGTCAACACCATTTGATAGTAGCAACAAGTTGCTATCCTTGCTAGTTGCAGGGTTAATGAGGCAAAGCTAATAAATTAAACTATAAAGCTAAAAACTAACAAACCTCCTGGAGCAAAAATAATTTCTTTCAAAACTGAAAATGTAAGATATCAGTGAGACGATGGCAATCACCCTACTGAGTTCAGCGAATAAAGCAAAATCCCTAGTAGACTGAAGATATGCGATATTCAGTATCAGGAAAGAAAGAGTAGGGGAAAAGTTTATGGAGGAGTATATTCATTACAGAGCACAGTCAAATATGCATTTCAACAATGGAATATGCTCAAATAAATATATGTTTAAACAATGAAGAAAAACCTACTTCATTTTGAATTATTTATATAATTGATCTTCTATAACTTCATAATTCTATTTGCACCTAATTTAAATTTCTTGCATTTCAAGAGGTATAAAATGGATTTCAGTCTGAAGTACCAGAGAAGGCAGAAATCCTTGTTCCAGCTGAGATGTGTTATAGCTATCACTAATGGTTAGCTTGGTTTGCTTTTCCTTTGTTCTGTGACCATTTTCCCAGAGTACACTCAGTGAAAAGGTACATGACTGATCTTGGATTGATCTCAGTCAAGCTAGCTCCCACCAATACCCAATAGTCCATATGATCTATACAATCTACCACTTCCCTTTCAGAAAGTCAACAGGGAGTTGACCATCTGATCTATTGTAGGAGTGATGCACTTCTTTTGTAAAAAAGAAGTAGCAATATATTTATTGATATAAAACAGTGATTTACCAAAGTTTGATAATAAATGCAACAGTATTTTAACAAGATTTGATGGCAAGGTACACTTACTGTACCTTTACAGTTATTTACTGCATAGAAGACAGGGTCAGAAAAAACTGTATTGGAGACCCTCCCATTTTGTCATGAGGTTCAAAAAGGACCTTCTTACTTTCTAAACTCTTTCTCAGAGAGGAGTCTAGGCGTGGCTAGATCCAACTCTAGTCCCAGACACAGTCAATGGTTTCTATCTAAAGGTTTATGTGTACAGAATCAATCCTTTTATAATGCTTAGCTAAGATTTCAAAGTTTATTAAGCTGTTAATCATTTACTGAGGATCTGATTTGGCAAGGAATTGCAGCCTCAAGGAGTAACCTTGAGAGGTGTCCCTATTCTAAGGGAGATAAGGGAGATCCTGGCATGCAGGTTCAACCAGAAAATTCCTTTCTAAATACAGTATACTCCCCTCAGTTTCAAAGCTTCCTCTCTTCTTCCTGAGAGATTCTTAAATTGGAATGAAAAATTTAAGGAATAGTTTATTTAAATACAGTTTTATAGTAGAGAGGAATAAATTTTCTTTAAAATAGGTCCAGGTTTGATTTCAAGGTAATTTTTAGGTTCCCTTCAGATAGCAAAATCTTCAGCAATTCTAAATCCTAAAACAAATAACAGTTCCTTAATTAAACATTTTTAAAATGCAAACATTTTGCTAAGCTTTGTTCTTAGACTCAAAACAGACTTATATGTCATCTTTTCTAAGGCATTTCTACATATTGTAAATTAATCCCATTTTTTGGAGAGTTCATTCATAATAATCTATTCAAACACTTTTTTTTTTTACTATTTTTTTTTACTATTTTTTTTTGGCAAATGGAATCTTCTTTATCGAGTTTCAGCTACTGCTGTAAGGAAGTCTTCAAAATGTGTCTCCCAATCAATGTTTTCATGTGTTAATTGTAAAGCAATCAATTAATCCCATCTGAAAGTGATTCACTTAGGAAATAATTTGTCTTTAAAAAAAGAAAACCACAACAAAACATCACAAGAAACACTAAAAAAGTCAGTATTTTTATTTTAGAAACTATACTTATGAGAACAGTAATAGGAACCATAATGCTGAAAAGTTTGTAAACAACTGCATTTGGAGACAGATGTGTTAGAAGAAATACCCTCTCTACATTTTTCTTTGGGCCAGCAATAGTAAAACATCATTATTTCAATACTACAAAATCACTATTCCAGCTTCAATTGAGATAATTTTCTTTAAAAAAAAAATATTTATTAATCTAACCTTTCCTGTGTTTGTTTACACAAACTGTGCTAGGCACAATATTGGAAATGTCAAACAATGTACCACATCAAAAAAGCAGTTTTGCTGGAGGTTGTAATGATTTTATACTGTCAAGAGAATGCTTTCCTTCTTTCCTTTAATTTCCTATTTTTTTTTTCTGTTAAATTTAATAGTTGTTTCAAGTAATAGTGAAATAATTAACAAAGGATAATTAAATGAAAAAACCAAAATAAGTCCATCTGTGAAAAAATGGAGAATTGTTTTCCTTGTTATACTAAGTAACTTTTTTTCACTGTTTCAACAATTATTTAGTTCTATATTCATTTTTTTAACCATTCCTTAAAATATGCTAGGCTAATTTGATACTTCTTGTTAAGAAGGGAGGCAGGAGAAAAGACACATCATTTTTACCTCGCTAGATGACACTTTTCAGTGACTTATTTCAGTGATACAACAGAAAGTCAATGCCCCAAAAAAAGAAAACTTAGGTGAATATTTTAAAATGCAGACCTACTCTTACTTCTACTTACTGTATGTAAGGCATACAGAAAAGTACATAAGACATTTGCAGATATTACTAGACAAAAATTTCTCTTAAATCTGAATACATGCTCTCAGTTTTGACCATTTTTGCCTAAAGAAAGTGAAGTTAAAGTTAACAACTTTATATATTTATACAAAACAGTATTGGTTCAGAAAACGTGTTTGAAAGGGTGGATCACAATAGATTACTCTTCACTTTACTTGCTGCTTATTGTGTCACCTTTTTTTTTTTTTTTTTAAACTGTGCTGGTCTTTTAAAGGTTCAATGTTTTTAAGTGTTATAGAACTATGTATCTACACTTCATCCATTATCCTTGAAAAATGAAATGAATGGATGCATTTTGGAATAGTTGCATCAGAGAGTGAAATATGTTACAGTTTGAACATGTTATTTTCTGTTATCTTCACGGGCTTCTTAACTACTTCACATGTCTTAACTACTACTTATAAAACAATGTTAAATTACCTTCTGTTGAACCATTTTTCGAGAAAGGTGAAATCTTGTTTCCACAGAGGTATAGTTGGAGTAATCCCGAAGCTGTTTGAGATATAGTGAAACACTCAAGGTTACAAGTCTGAGAAATCATCAGCTGCACTAAACTACAGATAATTAGTAACTGTCTTCAACTCCTGAGCATGATATTGCTCAGGCTCCTTTGCCTAAACTAGTCTATTTACTATGGAAAAAATATGCTCTTTATGAGCACTCGTAAGTACTCATTGCTATAGAACTATGTTCTATAGTTTCTATGTATATTTTAATCTGCAACACACATACAAATATTTCAGAAAACTTATAACAGGAGTTTGGGTATGCAATCTCCAGATTTAACATACACACATATATATATGTGTGCGTGTGTCCATCTAAAAGGCCAGAGCAACAAATCAATAAATATCCCTTATTTTCCTAAATATTTAAACTAACTGTATTGTTGATTGAACTATACTAAGAAGAATGTAATAGTGTTTGAAGAACAATAAATGACTTCTCCAAACTGCAGCAGACTCAAGTGAAAACAAGTAGACATAACATAAAAAGGAAAGATTTGGCATGATCTAGATTGAGATGAGCAATATACGTCATTTTGGGGATGGGGGAATGCTAGACTATTAAGAATGGGATTTATTTAAAAATCCTATTCTAAAATACAGGACATTATATTTAAATACACTTAAAGAAAGAAAAACAAAACAACTAAGCTAACAACAAAACCCAAACACGTAAAACAATGTCTGTAAGTGAGATTCCCAACTGGTATGGTTGTTTATGTGCAGCAGTACGTTTGTGCATCACTTCAGCAAATGTCTTCAGGGCCTTATCCTCACTGATCAAATAATTTCAGCATTACAAAGACAAATTTCATGTGGCTCATGGTATGTCAGAATTATCGATTATTGTATTTAAAATTACTGTTAGATAGAGATACATGTCAAACCTAGCTTGCACATAAAACAACTTTTTCAGGGTGAAAGAGAGAGAAATTTAAGTTTCTTTAAATGTTAGGAAGGATCCTTGTCAATTAACAATCATTGTTTTCAAGAGTCAGGAATCAAATGTTTATCAAATAGATGCCAAATATTACATTTAAGAGAGAAAGAATTTAGAGTAAAAAGATGAGCATATAACACATTGTCTTCCAGATTTGAAAGTATCATGCAAAAATTTTACCAGAAAAAAATAATCACAGTCAACCTTAGTTTGAACAATTCATTGCACGTCTCAAGCATCTCATTGTGCTACCAATATCAATATGTAAAGGTACTCACTTATATTTTCGTAACTGAATGCAGGTGAACTTTAACAATTACTTAAGCCACAATTGCCATTTTATTCTTTTCCTTTTCTCGGGTAATGATTTAATCAAACTTCCTCAGGGCTTTTTTTTTTAACAGAAAAAAACCCATGCAGATATAATATAAATACCTGCATTTATACTACACAACTGTATTTTTATAACAAAATTTTATTAGGCATGTGATAGCATCTGAAAAACTAGGAGATATCACATGCTTCATTGCCTCAACATATGGTAAAACAGCAACTGCAAGAAATCTCAAGAAAAGAATCTTGGCAGCACGGGAATTATAGCTTCCAGACCAACAAGAAGAGAGAAAAGTTAATTGCTCGCTGTGACAATCTATGTTCACTGATTGCAATGCTGAGCACTTGCCCTGTTACATTCAGTAAAATTTCAGTTTCTAGAGTCTTTATAGTTCGTAAGAAGATTTATGTAGATTAATATGTACACATACACAAATAAATAATTATGTATAATAGAAATAATTAGTTCTAAGTAATAATTAATATATGGTACATATATACTTATGTATATACTTTCTCAGTCTCCTTCAGGGTGAAAGGGAGAAATAAAAAGTAACACTTAAATAAAACACAAGAAAGGAAGAAACACACAAAAGGATAAAACAACACACAATGAGATCGTGTGGCAACCAGGGAATAAAATAGGACATCAAGGACGTAACATTGTTTGAAAGTAGCCAAGTTATTTTGTCTGCTACTAGTAGTAATTACTGAGGAATTCTCAGAAATTTATTTTTAATGAGCATTAATATTATTCCTTCATTTTTTGCTGTAATACCTATGATGATGTCATTGGTGTTGATTGGCAGGCAGCTTTCTTTTATTCCTAGGGAGAAATGGGAAATAAGAGGATAGAAAAGAAAAGAATCACAAGTTTCAAATTCTTCAAAGCAAAATACTAGGTATTTTTTGTTTCTCTGGTACAATTAGAAATATGATATGTGGAAAAGATTTGTGTACTGCTTTTTTTATTCAACATTAAACATTTCAATAGAATTCAGAATTAAGACTATGAGTCCTTTCTCTTGATGATATATTTTTGATAAATGTCACATTTTTTCTGCTGTCTTTAGTCTTTTTTTATTTTTATTTTTATTGCAGCGGAAGCCAACTATCAACATCACAGATAGTGGTGCTCTCACCACCTTTATGGGCCTAATCTATGTTTCCACAAACATGCATCATTGCTTTGTAGTCCCCTTTAGAGAAGGGAGGCTTTCTGCAGCAGACATGATGTTAGGATGATCAGAGAATATTTATTGATATTTACGTGAATGTGTTCTCTCTCTTTTCAGAGACCTCATGAAAAGTTAATGCAAAGATTTTCTGAAAGTGAAATAATATTTCTTTGAGAAGAAAGACTTTGCTTGGAAGACTGCCTCCAAACTTACTGTAAATTACTCTTCAAAAATTTATTTTCTTTGAAAGTACTAACAATGTGTAATTGGTAAATATTTACAATAGAATATCATCAAAACTATGCAGCTGTTCCAAAACACGATTTCTAAGTCAAGTTCATTACTTTGTGGAAGGAAATTCAGCTCTGCTGATTTTTATGGGTCAATTATTGATACTGGAAATGAACACGGATAATGCAGGGGAGGGGGCAATATTTACCTTGTCTTTTCAAAATTAGTCTGACTTTATCCCCCTGAATACGAATACTATCATTTTTTTATTTAGGGGTTCTAACATATTGGTCTTCTTCCTGCTTTTAGGAGAAATAATTACAAACATATTAGTCATAGACGCACTTTAATTTATGGTTAATGTTTTTTTAATTACCAACAGCAAAACAGAAACAGCCTTTTTCCCTCTTACCTTCACCATTCTTGGCCATCTATTTTTATTAAATTCTCTATGAACAACTGTGAAATTAAGCACAACAAACTAAAAGAAATTACATATGTAAATACTTTTCATGAGATTGTTCAGGATGATTGTAGTCCAGTATACTGATTAGTCACATTGGTATTAAGAAAAAAGTAAAAAAGCATTTTTGTCTTTTCAGACACAGTTGAGGTACTAAAAATAATGTTACAGGTTCTAGGTCCTGAAAGAGGAGCTACAAATTCAAGGAGAAATAAATAAATAAAATCTGTTATCATGTATAAATATATTATACTATATTATAATAAAATAAATAAGTAATAAAAGCTTCCTTCTTTCTCTCCTTCCTTCCTTCCTTCCTTCCTTCCTTCCTTCCTTCCTTCCTTCCTTTCTTTCTTTCTTTCTTTCTTTCTTTCTTTCTTTCTTTCTTTTTCTTCTCCCATACATGCTGTCATTGCTTCAACCTCTTCTCTTTGCTCCTGATTAATTTCTGGCTATCTGAATTCCCAATGCATCATTGTTCCCACCAGGTTATAGATAAAGAGTGTAAAAACTAGGTTTCACCAGCAACATAAAGGTTTGCATGCAGCATATGAGAATAAGCCCTTGCTCAATACACTACAAGAAGGAAAACATAGGCACGTGAAATATCTTTCAGAAAATTATTTGCTGGACATAGGAAGTTCAGTCAATTCAGCAGCTTTTGACCTCTAACAAATAAGAACAAAACCACTAAATAATCTCTAGTAATAACAAGGAACACTTGCTAATAGTAAAACAACACAACACACAAATGCAAAAAAAAAATCACAGCCCGTAGTGCTGAAGACTTCTAACATTTTTATCCAGGCAAGCACAAATTCAACAGGTAAGATACCAAGGTAAACTCTGAGATGATCTAACCTCTTGACTCAGCCCTTTTCTCCAGGCACATATGCTTCTAAGGACATAATGAAAACTGCAGGCAAGACTGGACTCCACATTTGTCTATGTGTGCCAAAAAT
>BJBW01014289.1:8898-34276 GCA_004320125.1 Scolopax mira | reverse complement strand
ATAGGAGAGATGCTCCAGGCCCTTAATCATCTTTGTGGCACTTTGTTGTACCCTCTCCAGCAGGTCCCTGTCCTTCTTGAACTGGGGAGCCCAGAACTGGACACAGGGCTCCAGATGTGGCCTCACCAGGGCAGAGTAAAGGGGCAGGATGACCTCCCTCAACCTGCTGGCCATGCTCTTCTTGGTGCACCCCAGGACGCCATTGACCTTCTTGGCCTCAAGGGCACATTGCTGGCTCATTGTCATCTTGTTGCCCACAAGAACTCCCAGGTCTTTCTCCTCAGAGCTGCTCTCCAGCAGGTCAACCCCCAACCTGTACTGGTGCAGGGGGTTATTTCTCTTCCTGCTAAAGGAAGGAACAAGCTGAAGAATTTGGTTGGCCAGATGGGATTATTTTTATTTATTTTATTATTTTTTTTGTCCTTTTGGAAAAATAACAGCATAGCAATTCCTCTGCCTTGTCCTCTCCCGTGCTGTACTGGTGCCTGCACTGAAGCTGATTGATTAGTTCAATAACAGGCAGTTGATATGCAGCCATAAAATTATGCAGTTTTACTCATCAGCCTGATTGAACTCCTCTGCTGACTGTACAGGAGCAGAATGGCAGAGTTATAATAATGAGGGAAACAGCCAAGGGAAAAGCAAGCGCCGTGGTGTTATTGTTGTTGTTTTAAAGCTGAGGAAGAAAATGACTCCAGGGAGGAGCTTTTCCAAAATAAATACCAAAATACAGAGGGAAAATGTTAAGATGTAATTAGCACCGGTACAAGTGCCATTAAATGTCTCCTGGGGTTGGAAGCGTCAGCAGAGCCTCTTTTACACCCACCTGGTCTATGTTGGGGCTTCAGGAGGTTGGGGCTGGCCCTGCTGAACACCCCCGGTCCCCATGTCCTCAGAGAGGGTGAGTGGGGATGAGCCTTTTGCAGGATGAATCAACTCAATGGGGAAAAAATGGGAATTTAGCCTTTTGGGTTTTTTTTTTGGTTGGTTGGTTTGGTTTGTTGTTGTTTTTTGGATTTTTTTTGGTTTTTTTTGTTTTTTCCTGGCCAAGAAGGGAAGGATAAGAGGACGGAGCTGGGAAAAACACATCTGGGAAGGGTTTGTCCCCTCTGACCCCACACTAATGGCATCAGCGGAGAGAAGGTGGCGTGATGGAGATGCAGGAAGCAGCAGGGCTCTTGCAGCCTGGCTTGGCAAGGACATGACTCCTCAGTGATATCCCTACGGCCCTCGGTCCTGCTCTCTGTGTTTCTGGGCACTGGAGCAGCTGAAGTCAGCCCCTGTCCTGCGGGGTGTCAATCACACTCTCCAAAGCTACCAAAGGGAATTGAAGGTTCCCATTCAGCCATGAATCAATATGCAGGAGCAGGCAGCGGGGAGGGTGGGCAGGCAAGGGTTCACTGATGAAAAGCCACACAGCCCCCATCCATGCATGGAGAATGGCATTTAAGACTTTATTTCCCAATAAAATATTTCCCAGCGCTCCAGCGTGGCTTGCTTGGTTGACAGGTTCGCTGTTTGTCCTGCACATGTTCATTTTATTTATAAGGCTAATTTGTCTGCGAATAGGTCAGCCTGCTCCTCATGCCTCTGGTCCCCGTTGGTCTCACTGCTGTGAAACATTTTAATTGAACCCAGCCATGTCCTGCGTCCCCAGCTCCAGCATCATGAAGAGGGCTGGCCTCCTCCCTGCTCGGTCCAGTCTCCATTCAGAAGGCCCAATCTGATCCTATCAGATTTTCCTTTTGGGACAGATGTCCCTGAAGGAGGAGATGGAAGCAGAAGAGGGAACAAGAGCTGCTTGGCATTTGTTTTCTCCCAATCAGGTGCTTGGCAGATGGTTGCAGAACTTTTCTTCCCATTTTCTTGCACCCCATCCAGGTTGTTCCTAGAAGCAAGACTTCTCCTTGATTGCTCCAAAGGGCTTTGGGTCAGGCCATGTGTGGCTTGTACGATGCTCTTGGAGGTTACACACAGCTGCGCTGACATAAGCAAGGGTGCTGCTTCTCCAACAACCTCCCTTTTTATTACGGTGCCCTTACCTGTGGTTCTTGGGTGGGCTTTCCTCCTGAAGTCCTCCCATGACACCTTCTCTCTCCCACCTCCCTCTGACAGGAGTAACTGGGTTGCTGATGGTGGATTTTATCTTGTTGAGATTATCTCTCCAAGAGCCACAGGTCAGGAAGCTCCTCACAGCCCCTGATAGTCAAGTGCTAATTGACACAGTCACCCATGTCTGACTGGGAAAATTGTACCCCAGGGACAGAGGGGTACTGTTAGAGTCACAGCAGGATCCCTGACATCACCTCCAAAAGACCTCAATGCTCAAATGCCCTTGAATCCTGCCCAGGTCTCCAGTGTCCATCG
The DNA here is from genome assembly GCA_004320125.1 of Scolopax mira. Classification (NCBI taxonomy): domain Eukaryota; kingdom Metazoa; phylum Chordata; class Aves; order Charadriiformes; family Scolopacidae; genus Scolopax; species Scolopax mira. The sequence goes on along the minus strand of BJBW01014289.1, from coordinate 31,909 downwards.
TGGGCAGGCAGACCCTGAGCTCATGTAGAGTCTTTTGGACTCCTATGGACTCAGGTTCTGTCTTTGTGCAGGATTGACTCAGCCTGTGCCACTCCTGATGGACATTTCTTCTCCTTATCCTTAGAAACCTGGGGTGATGGAGATCCGTGATCTTCCCGGTGGTGACTCCAGTGCTCCACCACGTCAACCAGAGGCAGGGTTCAGCTCATGGACATCTGGTATCACTTTAGGCACCCTGTTTTCTGTGATTCCATCAAGATGTTTGTGAAACCACAGCCTAAGTAACCTCCCAGTGAGCGCATAGTTAGGATTTCAAAAGCTGGAGGCACGGTGAACTTTGTATCCCTCAAGGCAATGCCTACAACCATCCTGCTGCTCCTGGAAGGGTTCAGTGTCGGCTGCAGCAAACCTGTCCTAGGCACTTCAGTGTCTGCTGGAAGCGATGGATTTTTTTGATGTACAGCACAGGGATGGACCAGGCATGGGGAAGAGCATCCTCACATGAGCCCAGGAAGAATGATTGAGGTCCTGAGTTTGAAGCTGTAAGCCCTGAACTCTGGATTTGCTCCTTCCTGCCTGGCAGCCTGCAGTTTTCATTATCCACAGCAAAGGAAGATGTGGAGTACAGACCTGAATTCAGAGTGCTATTGGTGCTACAGCAACACTTTACTCCACTGCTGAGGAGGAGGTCTCCTCACAGCTCCTTGTCCTCTGGGATGGCACAGCCTGTGGTGGAAGCAATAAGCACACTGCTGCAGCAAAGAATTTGCTTTTATTCTTCTTCATCCAAAGTAGAAACAGACCCCGCACATCACTGACAAATCGTCTTTCTGCAAGTGAAAATGTTGGTAAGAGCTGTCGGGGTTTCTTTATGCAATAAAGCGGGAAAACAAAATTTCACTGCTCCTTCAGGCTTCCCTTCCCCCTCTTTTTCTGGCAAAAACCCCACTACCAGGATGGAAAGCTTCAGTACTGAAATATGCCATGAAATTTTTAAAGGCAACAACCACCACAAACCTTTCCAAATACTTTGGAGAAAAAAACAACAGTAAAACCCACCAGAGCTTTTTTAGCTCTCCTTATTTTGAGTAGTTGCAAAGAAGAGCCCTTTCCAAGGTAAATGGGAGCTCACAGGGAGAAAGTGTAAGAGGAGGAAAAGGAAGAGGAAGGTAACGTGGACAGAGGTTGCAACAACAAACAATATTATGATTCAAAGGTTGTTGCAAACATAGTGTATATATATCTGGAAATATTTTTAAAACCCTTTTTAAAGCAAAAGTTGAAGAAAATGTAGCCCTGGGCAGAAGGAGAAAGAAGTGGAGTTTGATCCACATCTCAGGAATCCACTGAGAGTGAATAATCCTCAGCCCTGAAAAGGACTCCCTCAGCATGGAAGGGTGTAGGAGCAGAGGCAGCAAGGCTGGGAAAGCCACCAAATTGAGCAGTGTGGCATGGGACATGGCAAATCACTAATGGCCTGAGACATCTTGGACGTGGGTCTCGTGCTCAGACTCTTAATGCCCGACTTCAAGCCATAGACACTCAGTAAAAACTCTGTTTCTGCCTTATTCTTGGCTTTTGAGTCTCCTTTAACTGTGGCTAAAAGGAGCTCACACATTCAACTTGAGTAGCAGTGATTCCTCTGTTCATTTGCAAGAATGGGTCCTGTCTTGAGGTCACCCAAGTGTGGAGAACATGTACAGCAGCTTGCAAGGTGCCACGGCCAGAGTCAGTCTGAACAGCTCCAGGTATAGCCTGAAACAACAGGTACAAACTATTAATAAAATGAACATCCATACAGTAGTTCTTGCCAACTGAGAGGAAGAAAGCTCCCTAACAAGAGTCCCTGGTGTTTTCCTGCTCTGGGCAGATGTGGCTAGGTGACTTCCTGAGGACCCTTCCAACCTGATTTACTCTCTGATCCCATGAGCAGAATAGGATCACTGATTGTGCTCACCTGGTTCCTCGTATGTACTGCGTTAAGGATGATGAAGATGTGCCAAGGAAAGATCAGAATGAATTCAGTCCACTGTGAATATCTTTCTCCAGACTTCTAATACAGCCCCAAGGATCCTACAGCAGGGTCTTGGTCCCCCTCATAACACTGGTGTTTTTTCTGATTTCCATCAGAATTTGTCTCCATTTTGGGGATGTCCCAGATCATCTCCATGGAGTCTCCTTCCCTCCTCTCCCCAGAGAGTTACAATTGCTGGAGAAAAGGGGACTTTACACTCAGTTGAGAAGCAGGTGCACAAGAGATCTCAGCTCTGCTGCATCCCTCTCAAGCTCTTTGCCATTTTAATTTCCTTTGCCGCCCACCTTCTCCAGCCCTTTCCCAGAACTGCCTCTCCCTCTCTTTGCTGCAACACAAACACTGGCTGCCATCAAATTGGAGCTGGCAGCTTCCCCCTGTGCTGCAAGGTCAGTCCTCCCTGCTGCTGCCCCAGCTCCTCCATCTGCAGCCAAGTCCAGGGAGGCAGAGTCCTCGTAATCCTTATTTTTCACCTGGGAGAGAGAAAGAGGAGAGGACTGGAAAGGAGAGGAGAAAAGAAGAGAGAAGAAAAGGGATAGAGGGAAGAGAGGGGAGAGGAGGGGAGAGGGAGAGGAGAGACAAAAACACAGCCTGCCCAGGGAGGTGGTGGAGTTGCCATCCCTGGAGGTATTTAAAAAACATGTAGACATGTTACTTCAGGGCATGCTGTAGTGCCCGAGAATGTTGGTTTGTGTCTGTTCGTGAGTTTTTTTGGTGTGGGGTGTGGGGTTTTTTTGGTGAGNNAGGGGAGGGGAGGGGAGGGGAGGGGAGGGGAGGGAAGGGAAGGGAAGGGAAGGGAAGGGAAGGGAAGGGAAGGGAAGGGAAGGGAAGGGAGAAAGGAAAGGGAAAATTAAAAGGAAAAGGAAAAGATTTGCCAGTGATTTTAAAAAACACTTTACAGAAAGTGTATGGAATGTGGTATGAAGCAAAATGCAGATCTGAAGTGTACTGCTTGTGCTTTCCCCTCCGCAGGGGAGCTCCGTGGCTGCTCTGCACTGCAGGACGGTCGCTGCCTTTGTTTTCTTCCGGCCGAGTGACCTCCCGGTCACTGCAAATGTCACCGCGGAGCCACGACTCCCCGCAGCAGCCCCTTCCGGACAGGGGGACACTCTGTCACCGGACAAGAAACTTGGCTTCACACACCAGAGAGCAACAAATCAGTGTCAGAAATGACAGAGCCACTGAGAAGGAGAGAGAAGCAATGCAAATCTGGAGGCTGGGCTCAGAGATCACACCCAATGCTGCAACAGCAGCCTCAATGGGCCAAAACCCCCTAAATTACCCTCAAACGCCACCTTTGGATAAAGGGGGTTTCTTCATGTTGCTTCTCTGTTGGACTTTGCACCTGACACACTGATAAAAACCTCAAGCTGCACAAGCAACACATGGCAGAGAGCAGGGTCTTTCCCAAGCAGCTCTGCTTTATTTTGTGGTTGACATTTAGCTATCACCGAGATGGGCACATTAAACCCATGATAAGACAAATATTTGCTCAGCATGAAGAGCTGTCAATAGGTACATTGCCTGGCATTACCTCCAGCATGTCTCACACAGCATGAGCACGGGCTGGAGCCAGGAAAATCCCAACCTCTGACCATTCACAGGCTACTAAAGATACCAGTTACCCCTCTGGGGACCTCTTCTTCTGGCTTAAAGCTCAATCTGCCATGAGAGCAGCATTGATTTGAAAGTATCAGGTACACAATCCATCTAACTAAATCTGTTGAAATCCTGATGGAGCAGTTGAGGGAGGCAAGGACACACTCGTCCCATCTTCCAGCAGAAATCCAAAATGGACCAGATGAGTTATGGTGCCACCAAGGTGCCTCTTTCCTTCTGTGACCTGCCAAGCTACACACAAGGTTTGGTGTGGGGGAACATAAAATGCTGCCCTTTAAAGTGTGTCCTAATCATCTGTCACCATCCCTGTTAAAAAATCCTGCCTCTTTTCTCATGCAAATTCCCCTGGACCTCGGCTTTCCAGCTCTCTGCTATTGTCACATTTTTCTTCGCTAGATTAGGCAGCTCCGTGCCCTCTACCCTCTCCCCTTGGAGGCAATCCTCATTATTTTGGTGACTCACCATTCCCAGCTCCCCAGTGTTGTTTTTAACGGGAATGTCACAGTACCTGTTTCATTAACACCCTGCATGGAAGCAACCTTACCTCTGCATCCCTTTCGTGTTGACTCAATCCTCCATCTCCAAGACAAAACCAGTCCTTTCTGACCCTTCTTTGGGGGGTCTGCAGCTAGTCCACAGCGATCACTTTCTCTTTTTGCATCGTCACCGCTCTCCCCATGACCAGATGGGACTGTTCTTTCTTTGAATGTCACTAACTAGTAAACACCAGTCCCAAGGCAACCGTTAATTTTTCATCCACAGCCACGGTACTGAGGTCCTCAACTGAGTGATTTCATTTTCTATGCATGATATTGAGTGTTCAGAAATGACCAGCTGTGTTTTGAGGATCACTAATGCTATTCTGCTATTGCAGCACAGGTTTCTCGGGCTGAAATCTCTATTAACTCAAGTCTTTTCGTTTCTGCATGTTAAAGGCTGGAGCTCTTCTCCACTTGAATTCAATAGCTCATAAAGGATCCCTGCCACTACCTACTCTTGGGTAATATTAGCTCAAAGATGCAAAGGCATGAAAGACTCTCTGGCTCTGAGCTACCAATAAATCTTAAATGGAATGTGGTTTTTTTATTAATGGGTGTCCTCTGCTCCCTTTCCTCCCTTCTGTCTTCCTCCACAAGTAACAGCCCATTACTGCAGCACTGCACTTGCCTGAATCCCTCGTTTGTCACCCCAGACTCCCTGCAGTACTATATAAACTACTGAAAAAAGCTCTCCTTCTTCTCTGTCTCATTGTTTCAACCTGCTCTTGTGACAGAAAATCTGGTTTTGTTTTGCATTTGCCTGCTTTACTCCTGCCCATTTTGTTAATCAGTTTAACAACTTCTTTCTTGCATTCTCTAGTCTCCAGCCAAAGGAAAAAAAAAAACACAACACATAAAAACTTTCCTACTCAGGAGCTGTTGGCTTGCTTTGTTATCTGTCCATCTTTGTCTTCTTCCACAAAACCAAAATTTTCAGCTGCGTATCACAGCTGAACTGTCTTTCTCAATCTCTCAGAATAATCCCCCAGCTGCTCCCCCCTCCAAATTATTTCTTCTTCAGAAGCACGGGTTCTCTGAAGTGTGTGCTGACCTGCGTAGCTCCATGTGATGCTCCATCTGTTGTTGACTTCTATCTGTTTACTTACTGAAAACTTGACTTTAAGCTCTGGCCAGTGTCACTGTCATTCCATAAAAACAAGGTTGGCTGTGGACTGAGCTCTCATTTTGATCTGCTCAAGCCAGCTCTGGTTCAGGCCCAGAGATGCTGACTGAGGGAGGACCTGTGAAATGCTTCCTGTGCAGTGCTTCATCTCGTGTGGGGCAACCTCAACTCATGGAGAACCAAGAATGCAAGCCAGGAATTCTTGCCAGCCTGACATAGCCACTAGCAGTGAAGTTATGGTTCTTTACCTCACAGGGGTTCCCAGAGTATCTGTTCTGTACCTCCTGCTCCACCACAGGGTGCAAAGCACAACCCAGCATGAGCATGGTGGTGGTCACCCTCCCTAAGGACAGCCATAGCAGAAGCAGCTCTCCAGAATAGACCATACCCCACTGTTCTGTGCTTGGACCAGTACATGAAAACCTGTTTTAGTGGGAGTCAGACCCTGATATCTCAGCATCACAAAGCCTCTGCGTTCAGACACAGACTGAAGGTGTGTCTGGGTTTATATGTTCATAATTCTCTCTCTGTTTCTGTCTCCTTCTGGGCGTACACGATGCCAGCAGCTGGACCTCTAGTTCAAGTATATTTATACATACACGTATACGTGCATGGCTGGTGAGGTGTATTAAAAACAGTTTATTTCAGAAATAGCATCATTTTTCCTGGCGAAGGAGAACAGCTTCTCTTATTTTCTGTGCCACTTGTATTTTTGGTTTTAGCGAGGCAAAACGCCAAGGAGCGACAGCGTGTTTACCTAAGAGCAGCTAAAAGAGCTGTGTAGCAATCAAGGTATTGAGTGGGTTGGGCTGAAAATAGATCGGCTTGGAAAGACTTTGATCAAAAATGTTCAGCAGGGGACTGGATAGCTGTGAGGAATGGTAACAGCCTCTTCAGGAATACACCCCTATCTTGCCTGAGCTAATTAGGTGCAAGGCTTCTGTGCAGCGTGTCCGTGGTCTGCCTCGCTGACTCACTCTGCCATAGTTAACCCCAGCTGTGGGGACTCAGTTGCCCTCTCCCATCCTATGAGGTTCAACTTCCCAGGTCAATGCTGAGCTGAAGAGACATGTGGAGGATCCTCTTGCACAAACGTTGAGCAAGGTGCACGCTCCTTCCTCCAGTCACTCCTGAACCTTTTCATGAAATGGAACTCATTACTGGGACTGTGAACATTTTTTTGGGGAAAACCTCTTCTGAAAAGGTCTTTGTGTCCTGACTGGGACATCAGAGAGTCCTTCACCATAACCTTCTGGAGCAATTATTTTTATTTAACCCCATGAAGCTCTCCTGAGTTCTCACTAAGAGGGTCTCCAACCTGATAAAGTTTTGGCTCTTCCTTTCTTGATGAGCAGACGTGCTCTGCCCTCTGCCAAGCCCAACCTACCCATGTGATTACCAAACTATTTGCCTGCGGCTTCACATATCTCACTTTATACAATACCTTGTGCCAGCTCTCCTTTCTGGGCATGTCTACATAGCTATTTTGGCCCAGGGTCTAGGTCTGGCATGTCTCTTGGCATCCTGACAGTCACGACAGATTACAGAAGAAAGTGCTTGGGCTCTTTTAGCGGCTCCAGGAAAGCTCTCACCCTGTGAGAGGAGAACAGGAGAACAGCCCAGGCTCTGGCTTTGAAAGTGTGGGTCTACAACAGGTCTAGTCACAGGTCCTGAGCTCAGGTCCAGACTAAAGGAACGATATTGTCATGTCTCTGAGAACTTTGTTTGGAAGCATTTCCAGTCTTTAATTGCCTTATTTTGTATCAAATGACTTATGATATTGCACTATGAGGCTTTTTTCTTTGCAGTTTTCCAGCTGCAAACACCGGGGAGAACTGGTCACCGTGCAGGGCTGGCAGAAATTTGCCCCGACTGCCAGCTGTGGAGCTCGTTACAGACTTGGATACCTACTGTTATCATGAAACCCACACTTACTTCAGGACGTTTCATTTCCAGTTCCCTAGTTCTGTACACCATCAATGGGAAGAAATAAAAGCACCATTCTAAGGATTGCTCGAATGAGGTCCTGCAGCTCCCACAGGCTGCAGAGCACGTTGGGTCCATTGCTGTTCTGGATGATACAAATATTTGAGACCAAATTAATAAAAGACCAGGCTGGATGGGGCTTTGCAACCTGGTCTAGTAGGAGGTGCCTCTGCCCACTGGAGGGGTGTTGGAACTAGATGATCTTCAAGGTTTCTTCCAGCAGAAACCATTCTACGATTTTATGATACCACTTGCACCCATCGCTCAGCCCCGCTGATGTTTAAGGCTTTAACAGACTGAATGGGAAGTGGCTTGAATGTGGTCTGAGACATTACCTGAGGTTTTCCAGTCTCCTGTGTTTTGAAAGAGGAGATCACAGTAAAAAATTAAAAAAGATAGACCTTTGCAGTGCCACTATTTTCATCCTGGGCTCAAGACACCGTGCAGGTTTCCTGCTCTATAGTAAAACTGAACAGATTTCCCACCACACAAGAGGTAAGAGGACCAGCAGCTTGCCAGCTGGCTTCTCCTCATCAGAGAAACCTGCCGATGGCAGCAAGTCCATGACATCTCCTTAGTGAGTCCAGAGGGGCTGGCTCCTCAGCCTTGGGAAGGCAGGGGGCTGCAGTTTTGTGGAAAACAAGATAGCAATGAAATATGTGACCTTCCAGTGTCAGTCTGAAGGTCCTTCCTGCCTGATGGAGGAGGCAGTAAAGAGACTTTTCTGTCATGCAGCAACTGTAGACCTGGCTGTGTTTTTCCCTCTTGCACCCTTGAAGTGAATGTGAAAGGAAATACCAAGCTTAGTATGGAAACCAAGCATAGGTTTTTAGCTTGAATATTTTGGGGGCTGCCTTTTAGGATGCTCCTTATACTGCTGGGTCACAGCCCAGGCTTTGGGGTTTGAGAATTACTGACTTAAGGGAGATGACTTCAGAAACCAAGGCAGAAGGTTAGGAAGCACAGCATTACTCCTGCATGAAATTGGTTCCTTACCGTGAATCAGCTGATACTCCTCAATTTGTTAAGTCAGGTAATCTGACCTTAAATCTAAACCCATAGATGCAACCACGGAAAGAGCACTTCCAGAAATAGGCTATTTATCCTGCAGCTGTGCACAGAACTACAGCAGGATAATAACCCTGGGACATGGTTTATTTCCCTCTGGTTGCTGTGCCTCTTAGGTGCTCAAAAGAAGACTTTTTCTCTTTTTCTCTTCTTTTTCTCTTTTTCGTTTTCTTTTTCTCCTCCTTCTCCTCCTCCTCCTTCTTCTTCTTCTCCTACTTATTTTTATTTTTCTAACATTGGTGTTCTCCTACTTGCTGACTCCAAGATTTTCAGTTTTAAAATGGAGAAAACTAATGAAACTGGAAATATACTAGTGCTGTCTCAGTGGTAGAGGTACCTGCCAACATCCCAGCCCTGATCTGTTTAAATTTTAGCTTCTGTCTCTGCAGATGGACTGCTGGGACTGACCGTTCACCGCTACGGGCAAAAGTACTGTACACAGCACATTGACCACAAAAAATAGATTCTGCTGCAGTACAGCTGACTGGCTGTAGAGATGCTTTATTTCAACCTGTGATGGGGACGCTGAAGCAGTCCATCACCAGGGGCTCAGGGGCTTGATTCTGCTCACAGCCAAGATCCCCAAAGATGTTCACAGTCTGTTATCCCTACCGCAGTCGTGCCACTGAAAATCCCAGGTGCCCAATAATTCCTGTATAAGCAAGCACAGACATCAGCCCACCAGCCACCTTCTTACTTGTTTGCATTCCATGTGCATTTAGAAGCAGGTAAAAAATGAAAATCCGTGACTGAATAACACTCTGTGAAGGCCACTGGTATTTCCTAACACCTCAGCCTAATGGCACATGCAAAACTAGCCTGCAAACCTGGGAAAATTATTTGCAGGGCTACCAAAGCTCAAAGAATAGCTCCAGTTGATGGCCCTTTATTCCTTGGTTTTACAGGTAGGGCTAATGTAGTTAACACAGGAATGTTAACATAGGGGTTGGACTAGATGACTTTTAAAGGTTCCTTCCAATCCAAACTATTCTGTGATTCCATTATTCTAGGTTGAACGCCTGAATATGCTGTCTTGTCCCCAGTAAATAATAAATCTCCCTTTCTGAGTCTCTTTCCCCCTCCCTTCTCTACCCAGCTGCCCATTTGCACAAACCTTGTAGGCTTTATCTCTCCAGGACTCCAAAGGTACCATCAAATGAGGCTGGAAATTATCACAACCCCCTCTGCAATAAGCAGGGACATCTTCAACTTGATCAGGTTGCTCAGAGCCCCGTCCAACCTGACCTTGAATGTTTCCAGGGATGGGACATCTACCACCTCTTTGGGCAACCTGAGCCAGGGTTTTACCACCCTCAGTGTAAAAAACTTCTCCCTTCTATCGAATCTAAATCTTCCCTCTTTTAGTTTAAAGCCATTATATCTTGTCCTATCACAACAGGTCCTGCTAAAATGTCCCTCCCATCTTTCTTATAAGCCTCCTGTAAGTACTGAAAAGCTACAATAAGGTCTCTCCAGAGCCTTCTATTCTCCAGGCTGAACAATCCCAACTCTCTCAGCCTTGTCCTCATAGGGAAGCTGTTCCATTCCTTTGATCATTTTTGTGGCCCTTCTCTGGACCTGCTCTAACAGGACTTTCCTGAAGTCTTACATCCAGGAAAGACCAGGTCACTCATTCTTCTAAATAGTCATATGGCTTCCCAAGGAGCACGGGGATCTGTTACCTGCCCCAGTGTCTCCACTCACTATATCATCTCACGCTCATTTAAATTGGGAATAAGACCCGGAGAAGAGCCTCTTCAGTTTAAACCATGTCCTTGTCAGCATCCTTGTCTTGCATGGACAAGGTAATGAAGACATTAGGAACCACTGGCAGCAATTTGAAATCTGGTGACTTCACCTGTTGGAAAACACATGTGCACAAGTGTAGGTGTCAGTGCATGCAGGAGCCATTTCACAACCAGACCCTGTCCCTGGCACATCAGGCTTCAAGCCATGCACTTTGTTTTTGCATAAAGCAGCTCGCCGAGGTGAGGACGTGGTTGGGTGCCAAGCCAGGCTGCGGGTACCGAGGGGACGGGAAGAAGCAGCCATGGGCAAGCAGCAAGGTTTCAACCCAGACCATCTGCTGCTGTTGGATTAATCTCTAACCTGCACTCTCTGCTGGCCAAGGAGAACTTGTTAGACTGAATTTATTTCTCTAGCTTCAGGTTACAGCCTGGCATGTCAAAATAAACAAGCACTGAGTTTGGGTCAAATTAAAAAGCTGGGCTGTAGATTAAAGATGGAGAAGAAGTCATAGAAGGAGTTGTATGTGATCACCAGTGTGAGGAGAAGACAACCCTATGCAACTGACAGCTTGAGCACAGCCAGGGCACCTCCCCGAGAAAAAAGGAAAGGATGAAGAGCCCCAAGATGAAGGGGTGGCTGAGAAGAAGCTTGGACCCATGAGCAAAGGCGTTCTCCTTCTGTTCTGCGATCAAACATGTGCTCTGAAGAAGCAAATTTGAGCTATTGTTTCTCTTGTTACCGTTGTTTCTCGTTACCATTGTTTCTCTTGTTTTCTGTTGCAAACAGTCCTCTGCCGGAGCAGTAGCAGACCTGAAAACTTGTAAGCATGATGAAGGAAGGAGTAGAATTATTTTATTTAAAAAAATAAGCTCTTTTTTAAAATGTGAAATTAAAAAAAAAATATACAATGTTTTCACTGCCAGTGAAAGTTGAGGACAGAAACAGGAGAGAAATGTCTGGAGAAAAGAAAAGCTTTCTCCAAGTTTTGCTAAATGCTGGAGCAGGAGCAGACGGACGAAAAGCACTAATAAGAAAAAGAAAGTTTGAGGAGTGGACTTGAAAGTGGACTTAGTGTTTATCTGAAGCCTCAGCAAGCCGGGCTGGCAGTCCCAGGACAGTTTCAGGTATCATCCCATCGAGATTCCCAGCTCACCCGTGGGAGTGAGTCTGAGCTAAACCCACCGGCCATCTAAGCTTTGCTTTTAGATAGAGGGAGGAGAGCTGGGCTGGTTGGACTGTGTCTTACAAAGCCTCTTTCTAGGAAAGCAACTTTGCGCAACAGAAGGGAAAATAGGTCGTTGTCAAGGTTTAAGGCATTTGCAAAAGAAACCGGCACGGCGTGGGGAGCTGGGGGGTCAGCTCCACGCCAAGCAGGGTCTGGCCCCTGCCCGAGGCAAGGCTGTACTTGTAGGAGGGTTTGGCTGTTTTTGGGAGGAAAGTCAGCCTTATGGCAGCAGGACCGGGATCATTACCCTGCCCTGATTCTCCACTGGCAAATCATTTCATCCCAGTGCCCTGTCTGGCTACAGGGAAGAATCACCACCCCGTGACACCCAAGGTGCCAAGCTCTGTGGGGCACAGCTTGCACCTGGAGCAGATGGGTCCGATGGCATCGCTGCAGACCTGGTGACAAGAGAGGGAGGCTAACATCAAAAAGATGATCTTTAGGGTCCTGTCCAACACAACCATCATATGATTCTAACTGGGACGGGAGGCTGGTGCCGGAGGAGTCGCACCAGCCACGGCCATGGCAGACCCAGCGCAGGGCCTGTCCCAGAGAGACTCAGATGTGAGAAAAAAAAACAAAAACAAGGCAAAAAATAACAACCACCGACCCACCGCAGAAGCACCACAGCTCCTTAAAAACGCCCTCAGGCGTTCGCCAAGCAAAGTTCCAGGGGAGCTCAGCCACCTCCCTGGATGATACTGAACCACAGCAAATTACCCTCCCACCGCTCCCCTCCCTGGGGCACGGGGTTTGGGGAGGGGGGGGGGGGAGACTGGGCTGTGCACCCCCACATTGCCTGGTGCTAGAAGCAATGGGCAGCTCCATCCTCCCAACAAGGGCTGTGGTTTTGCCCTCCCCAGGAAAGGGGACGGGCTGTTGCTGGAGAGGGTCTGCGGTACCCAGGGAGGGGACGGCGCGGGGGCTCTGGAGCACATCTGCCAGCCTTGGCCTGGCCCCCGCCGCCAGCCCGCCAGTACATCTTGTTTGTGTTTTTCTGCGGAGCACACTCCCAGCGGGTTATGTCAGAGGTGAGGAATGCAGGGCCACCCTGTGTCATGAGATCAGACTCACATTTTTAGGCTGAGCGCTTACCGTATTTGCTGGGAAGCAGCACGCAGGCGGCACGCGGGGCCCCGGAGGGGTGGGAGATATATACCCCTTCGCCCCCTCCATCCTTCTTTTCCAGCCTTTGCTCCAGCAGAGCCGGGTGGAGCGGATGGGGCCCGTCTGCTGGAACAAGCTCTCCCTCTGTTCCTCGCAAGGAGCAAGAAAGGAAAGGCAGTGAATTAACGCGAGTGAAAAGGCGGCAGTGAAAGGCGGCCGGGCGCCAGGCCAAGCGCGGGGAAAAACGCTGGCGGAGAGAGGTGGTGGCGAGCTGCTCTCTGCCGCCGGTGAAGGCATCGGCACCCTGCCTTGCCTCGCCGGAGAAAGCTCATCCAAGCACACGTACCCACCAAACATCACCATCCCAGGGGCTGAAAAGCGTGAGGAGAGACACCAACCCGCCCAGGGCCATCAGGGAGGCTGGGGAAGCTGGGCTGGGAGCCCTCGACGTGAAGGACGTGCGCGGGGTCTGACCCAAAGCACCGCACGCATCAGTGGCTTCTCTCCCCCAGTTTCGGTGCCGGGAGCCAACCCTTTTGTCCAACCTTTCTAAAATTTCTTGACTGCTTTGCAGGCGTCCTTCACTCGAGGAAAGCTGGCGTAAAATAGCTCTGCTGATGTCCTGCAGGGTCTCTGCGTTGCCCAGTCCCCACTTAAACCCCACTGGGTTTTAAGTTTCCCCACTTAAAATTCAGAGGCTCCTTTGCAGCTCTGCTTCCCACCTGGGGCGGAAAGACAGGAGCCACTTTGATCCTGGTGCCACCACACAGAAAACCCACCGAGGTGGGGTCAGACCCTGGTGCAAGAAAAAGCGCCCCTTCTCTGCTCTGGCATGGAATTTGTTTTCCTTTTTTTTTTTTTTTTCTTTTCCTCTTCCTGAAATAGCTGCAGTAGTAGGCATCCTGAGGCCGAAAAACCAAAAAGCAGACAGAAACTCTTCCACAGACCGTGTCCAAACTGAACACCACTGTTTGTTGGTTTTTGGGTTGTGTTTCTTTTTTCTGCTCTGTTTTGCCTTACGGAGGGTTTTGACATGGTGGTGTTTTGTTCTGTGTCAGAAGGAAAACAAACCCCGAAATACCAAATTCTTTCACACAATGGACTTTCCTTTCTCTAAACATCCCTGCAAGATGGGCCTCACAGCTCTCTCCTCTTCCCAGAACAAGGGAACAAATACTAGGAACTCTGGAGAGATGAACTGCATGGAGCTGGCTGCAGGGGAGGAGTGCACACCAGCCCCATGTTACTCAACATCTCCACTGCTGGCTGGTCCTCACCCCGAGGGGTCAGGTGAACCTCCAGCAAATGTTGATGGTCTCTGTGCCACAGCAGTTCTGCTGTGCACCACAGACTCCTTTTTGTGTCCCTGCAAGATGTGACAGGGGATAATTCCAGGTTTTCATCTCTTCTCCTGGACCCTTCGTCATCTACTACCCCTGTTTTTCATGTCACCTCCGTGTGCAGTTCCAGATTTCTTTGGACACTCTACCATAGCCCCCAAAGCCACTTTGGGAAATTCCTTGTTTTGTGGCAATGGGGATGCTGTTTTAGAGGTTCTCTCTAAGTTTGTGGTCCTATGGAGGGACCAGAGAGTGTCCTGTGGAGATGAGAAAGGTGACCAGCATGGACAAGAGGGACTAGCAGAAAGAAGTAGTTCCAGGGGGACCTTCAGACCCAGCACCCTCCCATGGGCAAGAAGGGAAGAGAGGTGGAGATCCCACACAGGAAGAGGCTGGTTGCTGGCTCATAAAAATAAGGAAGAGGAGGCTATCACGTGGGATCCTTGGGAAAATGAGGCTTGTTCCATGTTTTACGATGTTATCTTCTCTTTCTTCCCACTCTCTTTGTCTGCCTTCCCTTTCATAAAGTTGTGCTTTGATAAGATTTTCTGTTTTATCATTTGGAATGGGGGAAGTCACAGAACACGGCATTTAGCAACAGTGCTGGACACTGAACCAGGGCCAAACAAGACCTGGAGAGGGGGCTGTAGGCCCACCTTGGCTGATCCAGAAGACTTCTGCACTATAAATGACATGAAGAAATTATTTTGGATTTCATTAGATCTTTCAGTGAGTGGCATTCTTTGAGGAGCAGAAATCATTAATAGCAATGATTCTATATATATATATATATGTATGTATATCCTTGATATAAGTTCAGCTGAACTGCAGTGAAGTCGTTCACTTTTGTTACATTCCTTCAATTTGGGGGAAATACACCAACACTGCTTAGCAACATTTAATCATTTTGGCAGAGAACAATACAAACCAAAGTTTTTATCTCTTACCCTGCCCCAGATGGTTACTTGATCTCTCAAATCGTAAGTTAACTGGCCTCGCCATTTGCTTCTAATCAGTATTATTTTCCAAATTTCAATTAAGTCCTGAAAATGGAATCGTAGAACATCTCAAGTTGGAAGGTACCCATAAGGATACCCATAAGGATCCCATAAGGATCAAGTCCAACTCCCTGCTCCTCACAGGACCACTATAAATGTGTATTGCTTGACTTGAAGATTGGTTCATTACTCGCTCTGCAGTGTGGTGTGCTATCTCAGGCAGATCTGAGAACATCAGGCAGTAACATCTCCGTCCCATCCAGGCAGACGGTCACTGGTTTGACTCGGTGCTGCTGTTGCATTGTTTGGAAAGATTTTCTATGGTTTGAAAGGTTTGCGACCAGAAGATCTTTCTGCTGCTCTGCTAACCTCCCTGCTGGGACACCCTGCAGCTAGCCCAAACTCATCACCTCATGTTCTCCAGCTTCCCATTAGGAGCCAGGCAGAGCTACACGGCTGGTGTGGACTCAGATGGCTGTCCCTCCTTGCCACCTCTGATCACTGGTGCTGGCTAGGAACACGGGGCTGCTGCTCCAACTCTACCCATACCCTCCAGGGTAGACTTAGAGGCTCGGAGGAGCATAAAGTCACAGCTGATCTATCTGAAGACCAAGGAAACTGGGAGATATGCCAACACCAGTGATGTGCTGTGACCCTACCACAGAGAGGTTTCTTGACACTACATTAGGCTAGATGTATCACTCCCAAGTATGGCCAGGGATTCCCTGGAACATCACTTTATTGAGAGGCATCAGGTATCCCACAGCCCCATGAGCAAGCATATTGTCATGCCTCATGATTCATTCCTCCTGGTTCCCATGGAGCAGTGAGAAAGCCAGAGAAGCCCTTGTTGGTTTTGGTTCTCCTCAGCTGTGGTTCATTCCTACAGTCCTTCTGCTCTCACATCCTGCAGGGCAAAACAGAAGAGATCCTGTTACAGAAGCAACAATTAACATCATGGTCCATCTGCTTTCACACTAGCCAGGCGCACACTCCACTGATGTCCTACAGCTCTCTAGGAGGAACCAGGAGATGTCTGGGAGATGCTGAAGGGTGTCAGTGTACTGTTACTTGAGCCACTGCAGAAAGGGGTATAGGAAGGGTTTCAGGCAGCAACAGCATTATGATTTAATCAACTTCAGCAGGCTCTTTGCCTGGCTGATTCTGTCCAGCTGGTGTTGAACTGACTGCCAACGAGGCAAGTCAGTAGCAGCCAACTCCAAGTGACCAAGACTAGCCTCCTTTCAGGGCTCAGTAGCTGATTCATGTTTTGGTCTTCTGCCCCACCCAGTCTAGAGTGAGTTCAACACTTCTCTCCGTGCATTGACTTCCTGCCTTCAAGGCTCTCCCTCCTCTAGAGACCTTCCCACATTCACGGCACAACCCTCTGCCACCAGCCCTCTCTGTTCTCCTGGACCGGACACCATGCAAGGCAGAAGCCAGCAGCTTCCTGGCTTTGATTCATCATCATCTAGGAAAAATGCTGGCTGATTCTGCCAGCTCTGCTTCCTCTTGCACCATCTGCTGTTCATGATAGCCAACCCCAGCCCAAAGATTTGGTGTTTATCTCCATCCCCCTGCCTTCTGGGGAAAGGCCACTTCTAGAGTCACTGTACCCATATGGTACTGCTGCAGATGGCATCTGGGGAGCAGAGCTGTGGAAATGATGCCGTGCCATGCCCTGCAATGGCATCCTTCTCTGTTTTTTTCTGAGGCTTTTGCTAAGGTAGTGACCCAGAAACATCAGCCTATCCTCAAAGCAATGCCCTCCACAAACCTCTCCACCATGCAAGAGCACCCATGTGGCCTGGTGTGCCAGGGAACGTGGCAGTGATGGCTGCAATGGCTGGTGGGATGGACAGGCTGACAGTCACCACAGCACGTGCTCTGGATTTGGCAAAAAAAGCATGGCGGGCGATGGCATCAAGTGAACACATTAGATCATTAGATCCCACCATCTTTGTACCACCAGGTAATGTTCAAATTCAGTCTCAGTGACCTACCTATGTATGGTGTGAATTAAGAATCAAAACCTTATGGCTTCCCACAGGATTTAGACTCCTGACTGACCGTTTGTGGTCCCTTTCCTTAAATAACTACAGAGCAGAAACAAATGGGTTTTCTCTCCAACAGATGGGCTGCTGACAGGAGCTGTTGGAGGCTAGGAGATGGAAAATCAAGGATGCCCTGAAGTGGTCTGTCACTAGCTTGAGGAGAAAAAATTGGGTGAGATCTGGTTTCCTTATTCTGCCAGGTTATTCAGATGCTCTAGCAGTACAAGAACACAAATATTTATTAATTTTTCCTATCTACTCTAGTGGGTCAGGAAAATATCATTAACTGGTCTTAAAGGTAGGAGAGTGGAAAGTGTCTTAAAGATGGGAGACCGGGCTGTGACCTTTGGGGACAACAAGGATCTGCTTACGTAGCACAGGTCCCAGAAGAAGCAGAGTTGTGTAATAATGGTATTCTGTAAAACAACAGAAAACAAAAGCTTTTCTTTCTCCATAAATAAATCAATTCTGTGTTTCCTTTGTGGTTCACTTTTAAAGGCTTGCTGAATTCAAGGAGGATGTGGTCACACTCATTGGAAACTCCAGATGCTACAGTATATAAACACAAATCTGCATTAAACTAGCATTTTTGACGAATTAAATCCTCTATTGCACTCTATTTTTCTTGCTGGGTGATGGCAGGCTGCTATAGTTTTCATGTCCCTTGGAGAGCATTTGCCTGATACTTCTGATATCTCCTCCTTGATTTCTCTGACAGGATCCAGTCTTTTGTTATTTACTGATGTCACTGTAGCCTAGGAGAGAAATAAACAGAGTCATGAATTATGGACTATGCTGGTAGGACATTTCACAAACATGATTGTTTGATTTCAGTGTGAACAAACTCCAGATAATTAAAGATAAGTTCAAGCTCCAACACTTCACTTCTGTCTTCCTAATTGCCCTAAGTGGTGAGGAGTGCCTGGGTTGAGTACTTTCATATGGGTCATTAGGAAGGTGAGATCCTTCAACAAAACATGGATCTGCGTATAGGTCTGAATTTTGGAGAAGCCTAATATTATAGCAAGGCATTTGTTTCTCCACTCAGCTTTCACCAGACTTTAAAAAAAAAAAAAAATCTCAGAATCACGAGGATGAAAACATTCTGTGTTGTCGCATGGCTGTTCTTTAGACATGGCACCCTCCAAATGGTCCTTCACCTGCAGGACATTTCCATCCCACCCGAGGGAGAAGGAAAGCAGCATCCTGGCCTGTGGGAGTGTCTTTCTGAGAGGCATGAGGGCACTGACTGCCGGGACATAACATCTACCATCTCTGCAAAGGTTACCACCAGCACCCTCACTTTGTGCATAGAAAAACTCTGAACAATATGTAAAAAAGAAAAGGGGAGGGAGGGGGCCAGAGCCTTCCTTTCTCCTTGAACAACGAAACTCTTTGACTCCAAGCAAAAGCAAACTGAAGTCACTGCATTTTGAATTCACTTTGGAAGATGATGTAACACAGCAGGGAGGGAAGGGTGTCTGCAGGCACACAGCCACTCTAGGGCATGATTAGAGGAGCAATTCAGACTTTTTCACCTGAATTCTCCATTTATTATAAATATCCACCATTTTTAATCATAACTTACTGTACCCCAGAAGCCCTGCAGTAATGACACTGTCCTCTGCAAGCACTGGGAGGAGAAGAGGGTAGGATGTGTTCAGTTATTTCATGGGCTCTTTCAAGAGGGCTACGTTCAGATCTACCCACGTGCACAAAGCACTGCAATTTGGAAAGTCTGGGCAGTTTTTGGCAAGGTCCTCTTTGTACACCCAAACTACAGCATCACACATGTTCCTTAAGATAGTCAAGCTATATGTGAATGCAAGATATAAGTGAATGCACTCTTGCCTACCCTTGGACTTTATAGTTCTTATTGTTGGTTAAAAACCTGAGAAAATTAGGCAAATATGAGGACATTGGGTCTGGAGGATGCCTCAGTTTGGGGTTTGGAGACTTAGCTCATGATTTGTATCTTCTTGATATCACATGGGCAAGCACTTGCTCTGCTGTCTGACGTTTTCCTGTAGATTCCCATGGTTTCCAGCTAAGTGTTTGACCCAGGGTCAAGCCCATTACTATGTGACTCACAAGGTAAAATCAACAACAACAAAAAAAACCCCTTGGAAACACAGCCTGACTCCATTGCCCCACAAAATGCCACAATGGCACAATCAGATATGGAGCAGTATTTTTACCACTGGGAGGAAAGGAGGCACGGAAGCTCTTTGGATATGAAATTAAACCAGTGCATATTTCTAGCAGATTCAGCCTAATGAGACTTGGAGTTTATCTTCCAATTTAGAGGTTCCTTGCTGCCTTACGAGGATCTTCTCTGCTTTGATGGGGCCATATAGGGAGCAATGTGTTTGCACTGCCTCAGGAGAGTCCCTGTGAGGGAGCAAGACAGTGAAGGTGGGGGCTCATTCCAGCTGTTGTCAAGAAATTGATTTTTGGGTTGGCAAGATGAGGGGCTTTCTTTGTGGCAGGTGGGACAAAGAACTCACCAAGAAGCTAAAAACAGAGAAGGAATAAAATGAATATTTAAGCGGGGGAGGGAAATGTAGCCTCTGGCAAAATATTTTCTATTTATATTCTTGTATGGGGTAATGCTTATTCAGCACCTGCTTTGTGCTGGTGGTTGTGACTCCACTCAGGATGTAGGTAGGAAGCGCTGCTGTACTGCATGTGTGATGGCCTGGACGGACAACTCGGTCCCTGGGGACATGTCCGGTGACTGGTGGCTTTGATGAGACCTATAGAAAAGCCTCTTGGATCAGTGAGAAGCACTTCAGATCCCAGCTGGTTCACATTTTACGTGTAGTCATAAAAATCAAACGATCGTTTAGCATGCAATCAGCGGATGGAGTAAGGTTTTTTTAAACCAGAACCATAATAGGTCAGTCACTAATCTCCAACTCTCACGGTCAGAGGCTTTATCTGATGCACGTGGGGGACTCTCCTGCCCTGCTCTGATACCACAGGGTGGGTGACGCCCTGGAAATCCCTGTGGTCTTGGAGTCCCCCCAGGCTGTGGACCCACACACAGGGGTGAAGTCTGATTGACGTTCAATGACCTGTCCCACCAGAGACTGGATGGAAAATATTGATTTCCTTTAAGAGCTTAGGAGAGGAGGCGGATTCACAGATGCAGTTGTCTCTCTGTTCACAAATCAGTGAGAGTGAAGACTGCCAGGGCTCAAGCTTTCCATGCAGGCATTGATTCTGGTGGGCTGAGCACTGGACCTGACATCACACCATCCATCTGGGGCTGTGCACTTATTATGGGCTTGTCTGCCCTTGGAGGCAAGGGGAATGCAAAGACAAACCCCCTCCCATGCCATATTGAAGGCTTCAGTCATGGAGCAAGAGGATAACACTGAAATAAGTCTCCATAACATGCAAGATCTTGTTCTTCTACACCAAACCTCAATGCAGACCCCTGTCTCCTATGTCAGCCACCGTGGAGCCAGCAAATATTAAATAAGCTGCTGTCTCCACCAAGTTGGGCCTTATTCTTCCTGGCAGCACCAAGGTACCCTCTCTTGCTGCTCCTTCTGTGAAATCCGTTTTCCCTGGGGGATGTTTTCAAGCCACCGTGTCCTTTCAGACCTGAGCTTCAAGGCCAGGAACAAGCCACCTGGATCAGATGTAGAAGCAGAAGAAAACATGATGATGGAGGGGTGAGGTGTTCAACCTGGTGACAGCAATAATCAACTCAGATTTGTTCAGCTCAGGTACATGCACCACTGCTGTTGGAAGTGGGACATAGGAGCACCATTTTCTGCATGCTGCACCTTGGCCACTGAGGAAGGTTATTAATCTTTCCCATGTAATTGCCTTGAGTGTTGGAGCAGTGAAACACTTGTTCTGCAGCCCCCCACTCTTAAATCAGCAGTGGCTGGAGGGGAAGTCCAGAGAAATGGCTCCTCAGAGGTGATCCACACGCACCCTCGTGAAGGACAGAGGCTCCTCTCAAGAAGTGTCACAGCCACTTTGTAATTTGGGAACCCGGAGGTCGAAAGCCCCCGCGCAGCACACACCTGAAGGGACACTTTATCTTCTTTGGCTGAGGGAATTTGTCTTAACTAAAGTATTTCAATTAAAAGTCAAGACTGAATCACTGCAAAGTGCCGGAGACAAGAGTCATTAATACTGGAATGCAAGTTTTAAATTAGTTTTAATATGCTCTGCAAGGCATCCATAAAAGGCCCTTAATCAATATGCACTTCAATTCCCTGCATTAGGACTTGCAGAATTTAAATTCACGGCAGTGGAAGGGTCAGGAAACCAACCTGAATTTCTATCAGAGCTCTTGTGCATCCAAACCTGGGAGACCACCACCTGGGTCCAAGCTGTTGGGTGGATGTCACCAAATGGATCACTTTTTTGGTGGCCTGTGCCAAAGTGAACCAGTGGTTCCAGTCTCTCTCTGGAGAACAGCTGTTGGGGCACAACATTGACATGGGGACAAGCTTTTGAGTCCTTGTCAGTGACAGCAACCGGGATTTTCCTTGGCCATCTCAGCCAGTATCAAATAGTCACAGGCACTACTGGAAATTTAAGCAGTACCTGACCATCCCCTGGTGAGAAAAGTGGAGAAGATGAGGATGGGCTGAGCCATAGACTTTAGCTCTCAGAGATGGAGGTAGTCATGCTTGAGGACCCCACATCTTCACGTGCAGCATTCACATGCCCTCATGGCATGTGCCACAGGTTTGATAATTCTCTCCCTCCACAGGTACAAGCCCTGGTTTTGTGGCCAGTTTACAGCAAAGAGAGTCGATACTCCTGTCTCCTGCTGCTGCCAGCGAGAGGAGACCCATCATCTCACAGCAGGAGCACGGAGAGGCAGAACCTTTCCCAAGGTGAGAAGGGACAAGGGAACCTGTCCATGAAGGCACTTGTGGGAGTGCGGGGGGCTAGGTGGTTTGAAGCTAAGCGTGTGCTTAAGCATTTGGCTGGATCAGGGCCAAGGGCACAGAAAAGAAATTTCCGGCAAGGAGAAACCTCTAGGAAGAACCAAACCGTAGAGGAAGCTCAGGGTGAGGTTTGTGCTTCCTATTTCAGTCTAAAAAAAAAAAAGTCCTGTCCCAGGAGGGGGTGAGTTTCAGTAACATCCGGCGTGTCTGCCCCCAACCAGAGCCCAATTCTTTGTAACCAGAATAGGGGTGATGAAAATAAAGCAGATGCACCCTCAGAGCATCCTTCCCTGCTGTCAGCATCCTGGGGCCCAGGGGCAGAGCAGCACCATGCTTTGAACGGTTCATGGGAGGAGGGATGCAGTTAAAGGAGCTGAGATGGTTGTCGCAGCCAACTTTGCACCCAGAGATGAAAAAGGCCTGGGGATGGATTTATCCCATGGTTATTTGCAGGCTCTGTGCCGTGGATTTGGATGGGGCCCACTATTCCTCTCCCCAGACAGCCCTCAAGCATTGCTTGGGGGAAAGCAGTAGCTGAAGACGATACCCTAGAAGCCGGTTGGATGCGGCCACACTGGTTTGGAGTCTAAAAAAATGCTGCCCTACAGAGGAAAACCAGGTTAAGCCATTTATATGGCTGCCTCAGGCCCTGCTTAGTTTACTGCTAGCCTAAAAATCCCCCGGTGCTGGAAAATCATCTTGAACCTTGTATGCACGTTGCTGTGGCTCAGCTTGTGTTTGGAGGGATGCCTGATTTTGCTACCTTGATGCTTGAAATGAAGTAGGGAAAAGTCGGCAGCCTTCTGGAGAGAGAGAGAGAAATAAAAAGGTTAAAAAAAAAAAAAGAAGAACAACAACAGAAAGAAACCAAAAGCGGGGGCAGGAGGGAAGGAAAAGGGAGGATTTGGTCTCAGGGAAAGGCAGCCCAGAGGCATCAGAGGCTCAGAGGCCCGTCCTCGCCATCTCCCCGCATTGCGAAAGAGCCTTTTGCTCGGGCCCGGGTGCCCCTCGGTTTTGCAAAGCATCCCGGCACGGAAACTCTGGCCCACGCTGCGCCTCCCAAAAACCCAGCGGGAATGCTGGAAAACTGGGAGGCCCCGTGGTGGGGCCGGGAAAAGCGTCAGGGCTGCGGGGAGCGAGGGGCCGGCTGCCATCTAGCGGCACCGGGCGCTCCCCCCGCAACCCAGGCAGAGAAAAACACCCCAAAACCAAGCTCAACCCAGCCCCGACACCCCTTTTCCTCTCCAT
>BJBW01014283.1:3985-56134 GCA_004320125.1 Scolopax mira | reverse complement strand
ACTGCTGAAAAGAGTCTGGCTCCCTCCTCCTTCAAACCACCCTTTAAATACTTATAGGCATTAATTAATAATTATTTCTATTTCATTTGAATCATAGACACATGATAGAATCATAGAAGAATAAATCTTTTATAACTAAAAGCATGTTTTCTCAGTTCACCATTATAATCATTCACTGAGAGGATGAGTTCTTAGGAACTATCAAGAAATGAGAGTGGCAGCATCCCTTTCTGATGTCTTATACTATATACCCAGGAGATTTTTATTGAACTTATAGCACTGCGTGATTAATAGTAAACAGCCATAGCTATAAATGGTTAGGAACATTATCTACACTGACTGAATCAATTTTCTCCAGCTTCAACTCTGAAACCAATACAGAACTAATTGTTAAAAATTTCTTGGCAATTTCTGGCAAATAAAGTTTAGCTCAGATCTCTACTGGAAAAACTAAAAGGCCGAAATGATTATTTTACTACATGAGGCTACCTGGTGGTTTTATAGTGGTATTATTCAATAAACACATACTATCCATTTACCTAACAATGATTTTACATGGATTCTTTTTTTCTCCTTCTGCAAAAGCTAGGAAGATTAAAGAAAATTAATAAAGGCTTATCACATCATTTCATATGATATGAATCAATGTGAGTGACTTCTATAAACCTGTGCCCATTTAACTCAGCTGTGTATATGACAGCTTTATTAAATGGAAAGGCTATGATGCAATTTACTGAAACACATTGAAATAAGACATCTTAACAGAGTACAAAAACCAATAAACTCTTTTAATTCAAAATCACAAAAAGGTTCATTTAACAACATGGTTAATTGAGACCCCACTTCAACGCAGTATTTACCCAAGTGCCTTATTTTAAATCCAAAAGCAATTGTGGCTACCTTGGAGCTGAAAGGAAATGACAATGCTAATGGGGGGAAGAGGATAGAATAAATAGAGAATGTTATCTTTACTCAAAATTCATTCAGTGACATATGCTAAAATCCAAATTACAGAATAGTAAGACATCACTTGATTGATAGAAACATTAAATTCTCCAATTGCTTCAAACAGGTAAAACATACCCAAACTACAATTTTCCTTCTCAATATAACTATTTTCGTAGATGGAAACTAATATGATTTGAAAATGTATCCATTCTGAATCTTCATGTGGTAGAAGGAGTGAAACACCAGGGACTTTCAAGGCCATATGTAATATCAATGTACTCATGTAAGTCATATAGGACACTGATGTTTCCTAGCTCAAAATTATGCATTCTTACCTTTCAATAGTTTTAGTAGGTATATAATTCAACTTTATTTATAAACTAAATGGTCTTAAAGGGTATATGTATACACTCAGAATATCTATCAAGGATCGCTCTTTTCCAGCTGTGATTGATGGTTTCCTTGCCTTTGTTAATATATGAAATTTCTAAAAATCTTTTTTTCTTGCAGCCACAGATGTTATATCACAAACAGAGAATTATGTTTCCTATTGTAAATACTTCAGGTGTAAGGAAAAATTTCAGAGAGAAATTTCCTGTTTATATACATTTATCTTCAGTAAGTATCTTTGAAGAGAAAATGGGGGGGGGGGGGGGGGGGGGGGGGGGGAGGGGAGAAGAGCTGCATATATAGGTAATACTGACATGTTTTAGTCATTTGTTTTTAAATGTTTGCCCAAGAAAAAAACTAACCTTTAAGTTAATGTTACTTTTCTCCTCTCTATTCCTTGTCTCAGATGTACATATCTTGTACATATCATACACATATTGAAATAGATATTAATCTTTTTTGTTTAGACTAAATGTCCATCTCCTATTGTTAACTGTGTAGTATTGATAAAATGCATATACTAAGAGAATATGTGCAATATCTATATTGTTGACTGAGAGGTAGCATCTGGAATATCTGATAGTATCTACCTGATACAAGACCTCATTAACTATTGCAAAATTTCAGATAAGGTAAGACAAGAATTGGATGTCTAAGTATTAATATATCTATCAGATTAAGTATATACTTCTCAAGGAGCAGAACAGTGTCTCCTAGGATACAACTAATTATCAATTAAGGAAGGAAAGCATCAGAAGTACCAACTGATAGATTATTAGTGCCATTACATTTTATTATAGAATTCAGTTGCCCTTAAACAATGCCTTTGAGATGATGCAGTGAACAGGGATCAAATTATTAAAACTAGTCGGGGGAGGGGTCAAGTAGAAGAGGTCAGATTCTCAAAATAAAATTTTGTTAAAATTCCAACGATGAAAATCTTTGTTTTTTTCAGTCCTTAAAAAAGTTATATCAAGTTCTATTCTGATTGAAGACTAGTCTTCAGGATGAACATTTGACATGATAAGTTTTTTCTTCTTTCTTTTTTTGAATCAAGGCTAGTGTACAATTCAATGTAGTCTGTCCTCTGTAAAAGAAGTGTAATCAGATTAAGATCTGTAAATTCTTTGGAGGCATTTCTTAATTCTACTGGAATTTAATTATTTATTTTTTTGATTCTTGTCTCTTCCTGTGTTAAAAATGATTTTTCATCTGTACACATCTTAGGTAGATTGTCAAGAATGCAAGTAATAATCCAAAGAAATGAATGTTTAACTGTGAAGAAAGGCTGTTTCTAAACTTTAAAATGTACGGTGTTCAATTTAGAGGAATAATTTTAAAAAAAAAACAAAACCACTCTTCATAGTCCTAGAAAAGACGGGCTCCTCTGTCTACATTTTAAATGTTGAAAAGTCCAGAAGCAATTTTTTAAACTAAATTTCTGAAGCTTACATAAGGAACATATTTATAAATGTAATATTTGATGTATGCAATAATGCACCAAATTTCTTTGGTGAACAGAGAAATTCCTGCTCAGAAAAAGCCTGGGCATTTTTAGCTTTGGTACTGTGAGAATCCTCTCTGGCTTAGGTGCTACCCCTCATGGGAATAAAAGTAATTGCATATGTCTGAGTTTGCAGGTTTTTGCATTTGCTTCCATGCTTATCTCGCATTGTTATGAAGAGAAGCCACCATAGACTTTAATGAACCAGAAAGGGATGGGTTCTCTCTTTCTTGCTGATATTCAGCATGGTATGTTTTCTACAAGCCTGTGTAACAGAACAGGCCTTTATTTATTTAAATTGGAATTGAGGATGTTCAGAAACTCTTTTCTGTTTACCTACATAGAAATTACAGATGACCATCAGTAGTTATGTATGTTAAAGGATTAAAAAAGAGAAAGCATTAAAAGAAATATTCAAGAATTGCATGAATGCAGTGTCATTGATTCACCATGCTATTGACAAGGCTTTTCTGTGACAGCAGAGCTCTGTAGAGAAACTGATTCCTCACAAAATTTGAGGTGAAAATGCACATCAAGGAATGACAGATGTGTACATGTAGTGGTTCAACACTCTAATTTGTTCAGAGCTATTATACTTACAATAAATATATAGATACATTGATATTCAATAACTGTGAGTAATTTCATTATTAAGGGGTCATTAAATGAAAATGTTAATTTCTAGCTTCTTTTGTAACCTACTGATATTCTTGAATATAAACGTAGCTAAACCTTTCTAATATCTAAACATAAACTATTGTTTATGCATCTACCCCTTGGAAAATTCAGATAAAAATAAATGTAATTTTCCCATCCTCTAAGAAAGCAAATGTATAATGGTATCTAAAGGAAGCTAGATAATGCTCTAAAATGCTCACTTCTCATTTACAAATATTTCCCATACGCCCAGAGATAAGTCATATGTTGCAGTTATGCATTATTTTTCAATTCGCAAGTACAGACATTATCTGATTTTTTTTTCTGAAACTATTGATACAAAGCAGACGTAATACAACAATAAATGTTCAGTAAATTGGATTTACAAAGGAAAATCAGACTGCTGCTCACTTTTCTTTTAAATCACTTTTTCCCCTACATGTGGAATACCTCGGTAGAGCCCATAACAAGAATATATAAGCTGTTACATGGAAAATAATTTTCAAAGGCTGTCTTTAGTATAGAGAGGCCAATGAACAGTATGAGAGAAGATGTCTCAGATGTTGATGGTTGCATCAGAGCAGCAACCTAACTAGAGGATTTGAACCAATTTCTGAAGTATAGTCTTAGGAAAATATAGTAGAGTTTTCCTTGGTGAATTATTCCCCGAGTCTCATCTCAAAATGTTATTTTGCTCTTCTTTAAAAATGTACTTTTTAAAAGGAATGATAACTGAATTTTATACCACTGCATGTGAAGTAGTGAGCATCTTAGGATGATGATATAAAATGACATTTTCTACTTATTTTCTTTTATGTTTATAGGTGAAGTAGCTGTAAGACACTATGGTATATATGTGGGAGTTTGCACCTCATTATGCCTTAAATTGTGCTAGGTATTCTGTCTGCAAAGCTATTGTAAAAATATAAATGGGGAGAAAAAATATCACTGCAGTGAAATCTACACATCAGCTTTTTAAACTATTTTGTGAAAACAGCTGAAGAAATTGACTTTTCATAACCTTCATTAATAACGATACTTTACACAGCAAGATCTGAGCTGCTCATAAATGTTCAAGGTCTGTTTCAGTGGCTAAAACATGTCGTGTTCTTTTGTTCATGTTTCACAAGTTAATGAATTTTCTTTAATAAAAGGGAGCAAAATGCCAAGGAAACTAGCCAAGGGAAGAAAACCATGAAGACCATTGAAGGAGAATTATTTAATTCCACCCTTGAACTCTAGCGGAACTTTTGGAACAAAATACGAACTTTTGTCTCAGAGAAACACTTTCAGCAACTGATGGAGTTGTTCTTTAGTTTTAGCCTACCTATACATGGCAACAAACCTAGGATGAATTCTGTTTAAAAAAGCACACCAGCAGCAGTTACAGATGTTAGTATTTGCCATTGGTAATACACATTATGCTCTCAGCTTTCTTAGATGGAGACAACAGCAATGTAATGAAAAAAAATATTGCTATTTCTTGGACAAAGCATTATGTATGCATAATAGGTGATGCCAGAGACTAGGAATCTTCTGGTACTTTTGATAAGAACAGTAATTGTACAATGTTAAAATAAAAAATAGTAACAAGTAACAAAGCTTCAGCAGTGTAACTCCATTTTTCACTAGAATACCCATATCTCATATTAGAAAATGCTCAAGAATATTTAGAAGAATAGTCGTACGACATACACACAAGCAGTACAGAAATTGCATTAGAAAACAGTAATACAACTGTGGGAGAAGCAGCTGAGCAAAGTCCATAGTTTATGAACAGTGATATCAAGAAACTGAAAGATTAGGAAGGAATAATGGAAATGCAAAGAATGTGGTGAAATATGAGGGGCACCATGCCCAATGAATGAAGAAATGAAAGAAGATATGTGAAAGAATATAGAGGATACATAAAAGCTGGAAGTGTCATCACTGGAGGTATATTCTTACTTGACAGCAAATTTACCAACACACATACATAAAATTGAAATAATTTGGATTTTTATTTCAATAGCAGCATGGCTGCTATTGTTGTTGAGACAATTTGGGAATGGCTGTCTGTTAAGACTGAATCATCAGATTCATTCCACATAGGGCTAATACAGAAGATTTCGGTGGTCAGCTCCTCAGGGATGTAAGCAAAGGAAAGAACATTCTTCAAAAAATAATACATATCATTATTATTCTGTAAGGTAAAGAGCCTAAAACTGTTATTCAGCAATATAAGATTACATTTATTAGAGAATGATTGACAAAAAGCAGTCTCCACAGAAGATGCTACACATTCACAGGCTAAAGAAACTTTACACAATTGAACCAATTGAACATCTTCACAATTGAAGACATTTCCTACAGCTGGCCATATATAAACATCATCATATTACCTTTTTTCTCTTAGCTGAAGTGTACATCTCTCTAGCCTTCATTCAACAGACAGGTCTACTCTGAACACGGAAAAAAAATGTAAATTAGATAATACTTAAGAGGAACATTGTCTTAGACTTAAAAAAAATGAAAATATTTTTATCCTACCCAACTCCTCCCATTCCTCAGCTTCTGACAACTCCTTGTATATGACAAAACAATTTGGAAACTGTTTTTAAAGTTTAATCTTCAAAAATAAAATCAGAAATATAGTTGTAGTGGTTAAAGCATTATTAAATTATTGTAATTAAATAAAGAAAAACACACTAAAAAAAACTCATTTGAAAAAGCTGAAAGAACTACCCCCGTTTTTTCATGCATCATATCATTCCACAGCAGTGGTGGAAAAAAGCATCTTCTGCAATTTCCCACAGAAATTTATTGGTTTCCTTCAAGAACAGAAACTGAGCTGTGTTTAACTCCACTGAGAAAGGCAGCCATAGTAAAGCCTCAGGTCTGCCAATACCTCAGCGTGTGTTTCTTCAGCATCTATTTTGAAAACAGAAATGTACCATAAGTTCTCAGCAGCGTTTATTGAGTTCAGAGACAGTGACCATCTAGCCATGGCTACTGTTTTCTTGTGTTTTTTTTTTCTTTCTTTTTTTTTTTTTTTTTCAAGTTGTCTGATGTGCTTTTCTCTCAACACTGAGTATATACTTGTGAGACTAAACAGACAGTACCTATACCAATTAAGAGTTACCAACATAAGAACAGGTTTTATAGCAAGAGGTTTAAGTCCACATAAACCTTGTCCTGGCATTGTTCCCAGGATCTGCCAGTCATCTTCAGCAAATTATAAACAATCAGGTAAAGGATGGCTATTGCCAGAAACCCATTCAGTACTGCCAAAGAAGGTGCGGTGGAGGAAG
Source organism: Scolopax mira (assembly GCA_004320125.1). Lineage (NCBI taxonomy): Eukaryota > Metazoa > Chordata > Aves > Charadriiformes > Scolopacidae > Scolopax > Scolopax mira. The sequence continues at coordinate 49,345 of BJBW01014283.1, read as the reverse complement.
CTGTTTTACAACAGGGCTACTACTATACTAGCGGTCCCCTAATGACCTCTTTCTGTAAACAGTGCATCTTGAACCCCCTGGTACTTCAAAAATATTTAAATATTTTTGTTGTACAAATTCCATGAGAAACACCAGTACATAAAAAGTCCATTAAAAAAAAAAAAAAGCTGTCAGCATCGTACCTAGATAATTAGCCATGCCTCCTTACAGAACTTGGCAGTAATTAGCAAGACACACACTTTTTCTGGAAAAAATACAAAATGTCACATGAGTTGCATTCAAAGGTATAAACTTAAGCTTGTAAACCTTAGGCATTTTTTCCTCTACAGCCAATAGCTGGAGATGAGGCATCTCCAATCAGGGATTTATCTCAATGCACGCCTCTAACACAGGTCAGGTAAACCCCCTTCATTAGGTGTATATTTTTCTCTAATGACATAAACACAGACTATAGGATTACATGTTTCCTGCCTTCAGTTATAAGAGATGGATCTGACTCCATGTTATATTTTTAGCTGTCCTGACATACTCTGGAAAACAAATTGGAAATTAGTCCTTATAATTGTGGTGGATTGCCTAAATATATGATAAGGATCTGTTAATAACCATTTAAAATAAATGTAACGTTTTATTTTTATATATATTTTAATATTTTATTATAAATTTTTAAAAAAGGAAAAAAGAATGGGTGAAGATTCTCAGTTTCTCTACTGTGCTACTGTATGTTTCTGACAGAATGGGGTAGGGGCTGGGTTTTAAAACTGAGAATATCCTCACTTTGGAGTACTATATACAGCCCTTAAAAATCACACTACCCACTCTTTAGACAATCATCCAGTCTGATATTTTCTAATTGTAAGTATTTTACTCAACTCCAAATAATTTAATAAATTAAATGGAAATTCAGATTGGACTTTGGAAATAATTTGGAAAAATGTTGTGTATATTATTATCACACAGGTAATTTTATTATTCTACACTTCTGAGTCTAAATATGAGCCCAAAAGTTTCTTACAATATTAAAACATTATGTTAGTATAGTTATAGATTCAAATCACACTGTAACAATTTGCTTTATGAGCCTTCCTCATATGTGCATTACAGTTCAAATCTGGAATATATTTTCAATGTTTAGAAGAATGAAACAGACATGTATAATTCTGGAAATTTTATATCCAAAATTATACAGATGTTTTTTTGCTCTCATCTATCTTTCAATGCTTTAAGTGTTAAGTAATTGAGTTTACTCTTAGAGAAATTAGTATATGTACAGTAAATCAATAATATATCACATGAAAGAGATAACCCAGTATACAGAAGTATACAGAAGTGGGTTTTCATCTTATCCTTATTTAAAATGAATGTAATATAGGCTAGTGAAACCGTACCCAAATTCAGACTAGTTTGTTGTAATAAAAATACTTTGAATAGGAGGCCAAGTGACCAATCTTGCAGTTTTGACTCACCTGGCTAGAGCACGTGGTCTGTACAGATTCTTATTGACAACAAATTCAAAATTGTTTTCAAAATGTTTTCCCAAGGCAATGAGTGAAACAGAGCTCCAGCATGTCACCACTATCCCTCATGTAGTATAAGCTGTTAAAGATTTCTGCAGAGCAGATTAAAAGAAAGGCCATTGTCTCCATAATGTTTCTTTGAAGTAGTAACTACTGCTCATGTACTTCTGTACTGGGAGGAGTGATTTGATGGAGTGCAGATTGACTCAGCACCCAGTCTTTCCCAGCAAGGGCAGCTTGTGCTTCTCACTGTCGGACGAGATCAAAAGGGAAGACATTCAGTGTCAGACATAGTTTCGACATTAGTAGTTACAATTCTGTAGTTTTATTTCAGACATTTATTTAAATAAAGCAAGAACATCACCCTTTGCTGTACATCGACTGAAAATAAGACTGTATACAAAGGTGTTTAGGAGCTATGGATGTTTTACTGGAAAATTGCAAAGCTCCTAGTTTACATGTTGCAGAAGACACTAGATAAATTAGTTGTGTCTCCCCAAAACACAAGGAAAATGTCCAATAGAAAGGAATGCCTGGCTCTCCCATCCTTCCTCCAAATATAGAAAACTTTCATTAGACAGAAGACTTAGAATAACGCTCACACCTGTCAGTCAGACAATGAAGGGCAACAGTTGATGTCTTTGAAGCAGAAAGTTGAGCTGCCCCTTTGTATTGAATAAGTACTTGGAAATTATTTGCTGAGCCGAGCTGTCTATCAGCTGATCAAGCAATTAAGAAATAAATTCCAGCTTTTAAAAGTAAAAGATGCAAGTGTGTCAGCTGTGGAGCAGCTTGGGTGGTCTGAAGACAGTAACAGCTGTGAGAGACATGGGCAGGGCAAGCAGAAAATCAGCACTGATGTAAATAGGTGACTCAGTGAAACACTGGCACATATAGCATAATTGAAGGGGTTCAGGAAGCACTGGGATGTGAAGACATATCAAATAGGGAAATAACAGCTATTTAATACTGCATCAGAGGTACAGAGACCAAGAAGAAGTTTTTCTTCTCATTTCAACACTCCAAATAAACATGTGCAATCTGATGGCCATCTAGTGAATACTGCTACACCTAACACCACTCATCTTCTATAGTTTGGATACAACTTGAAATAAAGTATGTCCTCAGCCAATACAATAACAACTGTTTGCAAGATTCCTCTATTTCCAGCAGGAATACAAGATGCTGTGATCCCCTCCTGCCTAAATGATGTTCTGCCCCTCTAGAACATCACATTCTTTACAAGAGTCAGTGGAGAGAAAGCTGGCCTCCTCTGAAGATGCGGTGCCACCTCCTTTAGTGGCTATTAGAAGAAGTGTATTAATAATGTTTGGGCTGCAGCTCTTAAGAATCTGAAAGAGTTATTAATGGCACTCTCTACTCACACATTGCATATAGCAGTGCAAGCTTGCTGCACTTAATCACACACTTTGTTATCTTCTTAACTGTCTTTTCATGCTGTGAACAGGGCACTGGGAGTATATTTATAACTAGTAAAACTTTTCTTTCCTTCTCTGGACTAAGTAAGTTATGTCTTGTATTGAATCTCTGGTACTCTTGGTTCTGCTTAGATAAGGAACAGAAACCGTGATTGTTAAGAGAGATCCTCCCTTTAATTAATTTGCCAGTGGCAGAATTCCTGACTGAAAAATACAGAGAGAACTGCTCACAGTATGAGAAACATTGCATTTCCTTTCTTTGAATTCCCAGAGACTTAAAAAGCATTTATCCTTCTCTTCTTTCTCCCCTTCAGCCTAGAATTCTCCCCAACCAAGGACTCCATTGATGTCCCTCATGAATTCTTCAGTGGAAGGCTATCACATGGAGCCATGGCAAGGCTAAAGTAAAACACTGTCAAATAACTCTACATGTACTCAACCCCTCTGGCACAGAAGGCTGCAGGCTGTTTCAGCAGCAAGTCTAAGTTACCAGTGGATGTGAGGGTGGGGGGCAGGGTGTGGGTGAATGGAAGAAAAGGGGAAAAGAGCGCAATCAACACGAGTGCCCAAAATGTCTCACTGCAGTTCTGGGTACAGATTCAAGCTTTCCATTTTTTCTAACTACTGTTTCCCAGGCCTTAAATATTCACAGGCCATACATTATTATGAAATATTTAAATACAGTTGTATGAAAAATATATACATATATGCAGTTATATATCTATGTATATGTATAGTTACTTGTTCTCTTGAATTATTCTTGTGGTTTCCTTTTTTTCCCTTTTGTTTTTCTCTCAACTGAGGTGGAGGCAGACCTAGGGAAGACTATTATTTTAAATAAATAAATAAATTAAATTAAATGGTACTTTATGCTCTATTATGTCTATTATAATTACATGTTCCAAATCTTTTAGGAATTTACAAGTTACTGAAAACATGTAACTTTCACTAGCTGGTCAAACTGTTTATTCAGTTTGGAGCAGAAAAGATTAGATTTGTGTAAGGAAATGGATTTCCTTTCCCAAGAAATTTCAAAACTTGGCAGGGGTGGAAGTGTGTTTGTTTGCTTTCTGTTCAATGTTTTGATGAATTCAAGACCTATCAATTTGAAAAATTTTTTTAGGTTATTTATTATATATGAAAATAATTAAAAGAAAACATTCTAATCCCAAAGACCCCAATGTTTGTGTTATTTAGAGTCAAATCTTAACTCTGTAAATTAGAAAACAGAATAAACCTGGACCATCCATTTCAAGGGGAAAAAAGAAAAAAAAAAAAAAAAGCCTTAAATTCTGCTCTAATTAAAGGGGAAAAGGGCATTACTTCCAAAATGTAACTTGACAGAGTGCCACCACCTTGCTGAAAGATTTCTTAACAACAATTTTTGTTTGTTTGTTTGTTTGTTTGATTGATTGATTTTTACCATGTTTACCATATTTACATGAAAAACTATTGTTATAATAAATTTTAGTTTCTGGAAGGAAAGAAAAAAGAAGGAATGTTACAATTGCCTCTGGTCTAGATGAAAGCAAGTCAAATAACATTTGAACGAGTATCTGAATTTGGGGCTGTTTAACTGAACCACTGAGCCTTTTGAGAAATACTTATCAGCAAGTAATAGACTGTAACTAGTTAAAAGGAAAAGAAATCAATAAATTATTAAGAAAAACACAACTGGATTCCTTTTTGGTTTCTCATAGGGTATCTTTTCCTTAAACTAATAGATCTTTTATCTGTGTCCTGCATGAATTTTGATAACAAATGAGAACACTTTCCAGAAAATATAAATTAAAACCAGCAACACTGTAAAGAATTCCCTGAAGATCTACATTTAAAGAACAGTTTGATATAATCAATACCAAAAATAAAACTCATGCTAACACTGACAGTTTATATTTCAATTTCTAACCACACTGGCTTGTTTAAGCTTTTGAGCTCCCTTTCTTTGTTATACATAAATATGTATGAATGAAATGAAGGCTAACATGATGAAAAAATAGCTTCTATTGGCATGAGCAGGGCTTTCAAAAACTTTCAGATTTGATTTGATTGATAAAACTTAGTCTTCTAAATTCTAAATTCTATGTAGAGTTTAGATCACTTTTATTGACATGGTTAAATATGGGTTTAGGAGCAAGATTTTAAAGAAAGTACTAATGTCCTGCTCTTTCCTGCCTTCTCCCTTTTCTCCCTTTCTCCCTTCCTTCTTCGTCACACACACACATACTTGTTCATATGTGTACAAAAGGTTTTAAAAGCTAAGTAACAGTTCCAGGATAAGCCAGCACTGTGAATTACATCTAGGATAGGTAGACCTAGATATCACTAGAATGTGATTCAAATTAGCAGAAAGTAGAATAAATATTACACAGATGCACAACAGAACAAAGTTCAATTAACAATGATATTAATTTCTAGCACTCCTGTTCTTGTTCTATCTATCTACCCTTCTTAATGAATTATGGAGGTTTTAACAGTGCCAGCCTGTTGATTCACCAAATGTGGTGGAGGAAGGCACAGATAACCAGCAAGAGAGAATTTCTTGATAAAATAGTGCAGCCTTTCTATTGCAGTTTGCAAGGTAGAGCCTGTGGGCCGCCATTTTATGCCTGCTGTCTGTACAACAATTAACAACACCCTAGAATAAAAACCAGTATGAAAGTCCAGTTTCTTTTCAGGATTACTAGGATTTTAAAGTATATTACTCTAGTTTGTAGATAAGAATAGTTACACAGATAAGAAAAGCAAAAGATTTGGTTTATGGATTAAAGCCACAAAAAAAAGCCATGCTTTGGACATAATATGAAACCAAATCTTGCTTATGTTCACCTTCCCTTTACTGAAAGGAAGCTATTCAGGAAGTTCAAGCATTTTCTGCTGAATACTTACCTAATTTAATTCAGTAGAAAAACTCCAATTAACCTCAGGGCAACCTGATCTGACCTCTTGGCTGGTCACTATACTGAGCTTGTTTGTTTATTAATCTGGCAGATTTAAGATATTTCTGCATCCAATATATTAAGATAATTGTAATAGTCACTTATATTAGAGAAAGGCAATTATACTTTATTTGATGGATGTTACCATCCTTTCAAGCATTAGTAAGGAAGATTAAGCTGCTTCCTCTACAGCTATTTGCATGGCTACCTGAGCATGGTACTTCTATTGTGGGCATATCACACTTCTTAAGCTATTCATCACTTTTCCTGAGTACAAATTCATTTAAAATGCACCTATCAGTATCAATAAATGAAAGGAAGCAGATGTTTGATGTGTCTCTCATTGCACTGACAGGCACGGCACACAGTGCTAAGACCCCTACTGTTTTCTCCAGGACCCCAGCTTTTGGGTGTCCATAAACATGGTTTGATGGAAGGCCATACAAAAGAGCGGCATGGCCTTTGGCCTTTTTATGACATGGCGGTTTTTGGAAGTCTTTGTCTGAGATAAGCCATTGTAAGACAGCCTCTTGAGCTAACTGGCACAAGCCTAATTTCCCTGACATCAATACAGCCTTGAGATAAATCTCTTCCACTTAGATTAAATGAAATAGAATATTATTAAGAAGAATGTTTGGGCCTGGTTTTTTTTTTTGGTGGTGGTGGTTGTGGCTTTTTGGTTTGGTTTTTTGGTTGGTTTGTTTTTGTTTTTTTATATATAATCATCAAAACAATGCATCTCAAATAGATTGTCCATTATTTAGAGATTGACTAGAAATAGATTTGGAAATTCTTTCTACGACAGATGAACTTATCAAGACTGATTTAAAATAATAATTCCTAAGCATATATTTCTTAAGTATATGTTCCTAAAAAGGTATTTCCCAAATACTGCCTCCATAATATTTCCTGAGTTGTAGTAGCATGCACCTTTTTTCTCTTTCTCTCCCCTATTTAGAAAATGAATGCAGCCATGCTGTGTCAGGCTGAGGATCATCTAACTCAGTGTGCTTCCTCTAGCAAAGGCCATAAGCAAGTACCTAAGGAGAAATATGAACAAACTAACCATACATGATACTTCCAGAATTTTCTCAGCCTCCAAATATTTTAAGTTCAGTGGATTTGCTGAACTACCTTTGGTTTCTGTATAATTAGTAATTTTAAATGATATTATCTTCCACAGACTTGTTTCATCTCAAGACCTATATAAACTTTTACTTTCAAGGGCACACAATCTGACAACAAATTTTACAACTCTCCTATGTTTTCCTCTTTTTGAATTCAGGTGCTACTAACTTCATCAAAATTTAATTTTTCTTTTTGTTGGAAGAGGGAAAAAATGAACTTAATCTACCTTCTCCTTAACATTCTTGATTTTGTAGACTTTTGTATTTCCCCTAAGTCACTTCTTTTCTGGGCTTGATAACTACTAGTTTATTCGCTCATTTCTTATACAAAAGCTAGTCCTAGTCTGGATGCCAGCTAACTTTTTGTCCTGTTTTAAAATTTCCCTCCAACTCTTTTCTTCAAGTCTTCCTGTTCAACTCCTTACTTCCTATAATGATGCGTGTCTCCATAATACCTCTTATTACGCTCTCACCTCATATCTTTTCAGCTACCATTCTAAATTAAGCATACATCTTCATGCTCTAGTTGTTGTTCACCTCTTTCCTTTCACAAGGACTCCCACTTTTCAGATTTTCTGCCATTACACTGCTGGCACACCCCTTCATCACATACTCATCTCACACTCCTACAAGCTGCCAGTACATTTCTTCCTACCTTCTAGCATTTCTCCACTGTCCAGGGAAGGAAGGAAGGATTTGAAATCTCTGTGAAACTCAGAAACTTCTTGACTGGTACCATAGGAGCTGCAGCAGCTGATACTTCTCCCTGCCGCACACTTGAAAAGAGTGCTGCAAGGATTAAAGCATAGGTGGGATAAATTTCATCCAATGAAATTGGATGTCTATGCAGACATCTATTACAATGAAGTAGTTTTCTGGACTGGTTGTTCATAATCACTGGAGAAAAAATATAGATGATCTGTTTAAACACCTCTCATATAGATGGTTGTCTGTAAGATGTACCCTAAAGCATGTACAAGGAAGGAGACACAAGTTTCCCAAGTTTCTCTATCACATCAGCAAAATTTAAAGCTACTTCAGCAGGCAAAACTATAACTTTTTCTTACCTTGCTCTGGTAGATTTTTGCATGTAGAAAATAACTTGTTGTTCAGTGTCTGTGTCTCCTTGCTTGTCAGGCCTGTCTGCACATATGTTACATCAAGAGTGCAGTCTATGACAAAAGTTTTCCACCTTCTTGTATGCTTGCTATTTTTATTAGAAACAACAGAATTAACAAAAAAAGCTATGAGGTTTTCCAGTTGAGGAAGTAGGGAACATGCACAGAGATTATCAAAACTGTTTATCACAACAGCAAAATCTGCTTTGTTTTCCAGACACTGCTTTTCTCTTTGCTTCCATCTCTCTAATCATTAGTTAATCACCGCTGAAATGCTCAAAGTTATTTATTTCCTGGATGAAATACAGGAAAATATTAAGGAGTTTCCAAAGAATTATACTGAAATTATTGGTTACTTATTTTTGCATATTACACTATGAGCAAAATAGTTTTGGACTTTGAGAGTTCAGAATCTTTTAAGTAGTAGTAGAAGTAGGTAGAATAAGAGAGGTAATTCTCTAGCTGGGCTGAAATGACATTTTCCCTCCTGTAACATTAACATAATTAGTAGATAATTCTAATATTTCTTTCTAGTGGAGCAAATGAAGCAATGGCTCAGATAGAATAGAGAAAGTGATTCTGTAGTTCAAATGATGCTACTGCATATTTCGGTACTAAAAAATTCATCAGCCATTCTTTCTAAAATGTTATTGCTCCATTAGCAGAAAAATCTTGAAATGTACAAGTAATGTTTGCCTTTTGAAATATGCATGCTCAAAAACAATTGTAATTAACTGGAACATGTTATCTGTCCAGTTACATGATTACTGCTGAATATCTAGTTAATATTATACACAGTTACAAATAATTCAAGATATTTATTAATTTTAGGAATTTAAATTCATATTTTTGAAGGACTGTCACTGTGATAAGGCATTAAGGCAGCCATGGGGGTCTTTTTGAAGAAGGTTTTTTGTGTGCCCAAAGATTTTTGTGTTTTCCAATATTATCAGTTGATCTATTACAAGATAATCTCTTTCCCCCAAAAACCTGCTTTCTTTATGGCTGTCCATAATATGCTTATTTTAGAAAAATAATTTAGCTCACACTAGCCAGTTACTCTCACAATAACATAATATCAAGTGGGGACATGATCCACCTGAGAGAAGGATACATTGCTAAGATATAAAACTAAGAACTTTCCCTTCAGTTATAGATGTTAAAAATTCTGCAGTCACTAACAGCTTCAAGTTGCTGGGAAGAAAGCTGTATCATTTTCCTGTGCTCACATCAAGATACAACTGAGATACTACTCTGTGTGTGGGAATGAAGGTGGAAAGAAAGAAAACAAAAATGCCATTGAAGAGATAAGGTGGAAAAACCCTTCTGAGAAGCATGCCATGACAAACAAATGGAAGCAGATTGTAGAAAAAAGTAATGGAAAGGCATACACCTTGCATTGTTAGGTGGAACCACATGTCAGAAAGTGCCAAAGCTGTAATTGTTTTCTCACCTAACAAAAGCCATTTCTGAAAGGCTAAGTAACATATTTTCTCTGGCCCCTCTTCTCTGTCCAAAGATTACCATTAGGCAATAATTATTAAACCAAAAGCTAGGTCAGGTAACAAAAAATTCAGACACAAACCAATTGAATGCATAAACCCTAGTTAATCAGACCTCACTACTACAAGTTACATATTCATCTCATTCTCTATACTTCTTTCTCCTTGGATTCATCAGTTATAGTATGGTTTTATGTCAATTCTGTGGTCTTCATCTGGGAGCTATGCTTTTTAAAAGTTGAAATCACTTAAAATATTTTGGTTATGTCCACAGTTTTTTGTAAATGTGTGACCCTGAACCTATCAATTATACAATATCTATAGTGTAAAAGTTTGGGGGGTTTATACTATTCAAGCTGGACAGATCCACAGTGCAGATTCATGCATTTAAGTGGATTGTCTTGGTGCCTTTCATAGTTGATGGAGAGAAACAGAAGTCTCTGATGTACTGACCATTTGACTTGCTTAAAAATATATGCAAGGATGAAATTTTTTGTGTTGTAGAAGGACTTATTACTCTGCATTTAATTAAAGGAAACCTAGATGATTAGCCTTGGACATCGAAATCTATAGACATCTAAAACTAGCTGGTCTGAACCTTATGTCTTATGCTTTGCTAAAAAAAAATACAAATATGCTGCAGCCTTGTGTGACACAGAGCAGGCAACAGCATTAGGAGGCAGACCCTTTTGTGGGGCTGCTTTGCAGGCAGTGCCACACCTCTTGGACACAGATCAATAAGGTCTGCACATGTTGCATAATAAGGTAAGCACATGTTGTAGCTGGTTAGTCACACACAGGAGCCCCCAGCCATCTAGAAACTATATGAACCATCAATCCAAAATAAACTCTTTGGATGGCATATAAACTTAAAACAAAACTGATGAAATCTCCTGCCATTTAAGTCAATTAATATATTTCTTTTACATTCAGTCTCGACAGTTTTTCATTCCATTCTCTTTTTTTTTCTTGCACTTCTTTCATACATTTCACTGATTGATGTTTCACTACTTTCATTATACCAATATTCTGAAGTTGCCAGTAATAAGAATAACCTCTCACTATCACAATGAGAAATATATGTCAGTAAAGTATGGCAGTTAATTGCTGTTTGAAATCTCAGACATCTGTTTTCTTACAATTGTCTTACAATACCATATGGGAACAAAAACCACAGGATGGAAATTACTTATCCAAAATGGCAGGTAAAGCTGCAGAATAGGGAGGCATGTCAAATACCTTTCTTTTAAATGGGGTTAGGTCACAGTTTTGAAATCAGATGGAAAAAAAAAAAAAGCTTTTAGGATCAAATCCCATCATCAGCTGTACATTCGTGGCCCCATGAACCCACATACATTGCACTGTGGGATCAGGGTCTGAGGTTATGTCATGCTACAATGCACCAATTTTACACCAAAAAAAAAAAAAAAAAGCCAATGTGCAACATTACAAAGCTATGAAACATTTCTAAGACAAAAGAGTTTGAAAGATAAGACTTTGGGGATGTGGAAATACCAGCAATAAATTGCTGAGATGGCTGCCGTTAAATTCAGCATGGATTAAGAATAGCTTCCATTCTGTTAACAGCATCTGAATCATTTGATGCTGGGTAGATTCAAACTTTCAATTTACATGATGCCTTTTCAAGGTATGTCAAAGCTTCTTTCTGCCCTTAGGACTTTTCCTAAACAAGTAACTGTAAATGTAATCTGCCAGTACCTATTATAAGCTTTATTTATGCAATCTAACAGTAGAGGAAAATATAGTCAGCAGGAATCCAGAAGGAAAATATATTTCTAAATATAACTTTATGTAAGGCAATTAGTTTGACAACTCCTATTTTTTCTTAAATCAAGCAAACCTAGAAGCATAGTTCTGATTTGAAGTACCCTTTTAGGTTGGTCCTGGGTGATATACGTACATTAAAGCACATGCAAGTATCTCATAATACCATATGTCAATACATATCCACCCCTGTTGAGAATCTGTTGTACAGGTAAAGTAAGGAAGAATACTTGGGGAAAAAAGTGTCTAGTTTATAAAAGTAGTTTGCTTTGGAAGCTAGAGGCCATTTTTTTATATACCTTGAGTGACACTGAGTCACTCCATATGTTTGACTGTCACGTGGCAAGCACACTGCCAGTGCAGTAACAATTAATATTCTCACTCTGAAGGACAGTATTACAATCTTTCATTAAAAATAAGATGAAAAAAAAAAAGCAGCTGAAAAGACTTACCAGACTGCTTGTGTCTCAATTGCAGAAGTGAGGAAAAAGCTGAATGACATTAAATTGAACTTTGACTGACTTAAAAGACAACGTAATCACCCAATCCAGTCGATTTTTGGACCCCTTAAATTGTTTGAAGGTTTTTTACATACTGAACAAAGTTGGTATATTTTGGGCTAAATGAGCCTTGAATGAACCTCCTCAGGTTAGAATCTCTCCCTGTACTTCCAGATGATCCTGCCATTTCTGCCAGAACCACAGAAGGGGAAATATACATCTGAAAGCATTAGCTGTGTGCAGTCCAGCAGTCAGCCTAATTGAACTGAAGGGGCGGAAGGAGTTTGTTAGGAGCAATATGCCAGTAATTCTAATTAACAGAACCACACACTAAATTTCAGCTTTTGTTTAAAAAGGGGGAAAAAAAAAAAGAAAAAAAAAAAAAGAAACAAGCATCAGTTTTTGGTTGAATAAAAGAAAATATACAAAATGTCCTGACCTTAAAAGTACTCTTAAAAAAAAAAAAAGTTTATCCCCACAGCAATCTTTATGCCTGTGCTTATTGAAGTGCTAAGTTCTCTAATAGGGGAGAAGAAAGCAGACAACCATTTCTTGCACAGATGGAAGGAACCGTTGCACACAGAATGATACTACTTTTCTTGTTTATCTAGCATCTAATCTGAGATAGCCCTTTTGGCTTCCTCAGTGGAAGGAGACAAATCACCCTCTGGAAAGCTCTATATCTTCCCCTTTACTGTAGAAAATACTTCTTCAGTTAGCTCCGATTTGACACCTAAACATCTCAGGTGAAACAAGATATGGTTGATCTATAGGTTAACCTGTGGTCTTTGCTTTCCACAGTCTTTCAGCTGGCTATCTGGGCTGTTAACATATAAACTGGCATCATATGCCAGAGCCTCAGAGAAAAAAGATGTGGTAATGGGAGCAGCACACAGTGAGAAAGATATATAGGAACTGTCAGGGAGAAATAGAATGTTTTTAAAAAAAAACAGCAGGAGTAAAACAAAAGGAAAGCTTTTAGAAATTTAGGAATAGATGCAGCTGCAATGAGGAGGCAAAGCTGTGCATAGTTTCCTCAGCATATCAAGTGTATGCTGAAAACTGTTAATATGATAAAGCTACATTCCTCTAACTTCCTAGTGTAATGTTCTATGTGGTAATCTTCGATTATTTTGACCACTTCTTGGGAATCTTGGTTAGATTTTAACTAAAAATTCCATGGGAGATGGATGGTGTTCCCTCTGTAAAGCCTCTGTAACTGCTGAGTAAAGACTTCAGAATTTACCTTGCAACATCATAGAGATATTATCCACTTGTAAGGAAAGCAGTTCCTGTTCAATAAAGAAAAATTATACTATTTCCTTGTGTATTTTCAACAACCCTTTTCAAATACTTCTTGCTTTAATTTGTAAAGTTACTTTTATGAAAATAGCTCTCTGGATATGAAATACTTTATGTGAGTGCTCCAAAGAAGGAGGATGGGACAGACATGGGATAAACGACTTTTCTCAACTCATTAGTGACACAGAAGCAAGCCTTTAGGCCTTATCCTCTTCTTCCAGAAATAATCCTGCTTTGACTTCACAGAGAGGATCTTCTCTCCTCAGAGAGAGGATTTCTAGAAAAGCTAGAATCAGCTATACCAATCATGATAGGATATGGTATGCATACAACAGTAGATGGTGAGCTGTAGTTCCAGGATAGCATTATAACAAGAACCAGAACTTTAACATTTAAATCAAATCCAGGGCATTAAATTGTGCCCCACGCATTTGTCATTTTTCTTGAAATTACATTTTTTAAGCTGTATTCTCTCTGAATACAGCTTAAAGACCACTGAATTCTCTCAAGAGAACCTGTTGACCCTGGGGCAGAAATCCACAACTGTGTTACTCCTTCTCTCCCTAGTTTCTTGATGTTCTGGTATGATGTCTTAGCCAGGGCTACCCTTGAAACTGGAATACCAACATATGATGCTTCCATTTTCTGGCATCAGATTCCTTGACATCAGAGAAGGATCAGTGACAAAAATTGAATTCTCAGAATACAGAAGCTGTTTCCAAAGAAAATATTTTAAAAAAAGAAAGATCATGGCCACAATCCACAGCAAGGCTAATGACAACGCTGGCAGTGCTGGCAGCAATGATTTAGGCAGATGGAGGACTAGCACTGCTGGAAGGTGAAAGTGACCTCAGCAGATGGAGATTTGGTAAGACCAAGTACCTTGGATAAGATTCTCCTAGGTGATGACTGTGGCCAGTCAGACCATGACAAATGGATCATTAACAATGATACTGGCACCTCTAAATACACAGAGGATACAACCTGTTGAATCAAGGCACTGAGCATATGCCAAATAAGCTACATGGCCAATTAGGAATGTGTGTGGTTTTTTCCCATTGCCTCCTGCTGTGTATTTTATACCTATTATTACATGAAGACCTACTTTATCTACAGACAATGTTATTTTGAGATTTTGAAAGGAAGAAGACTAGAACAGACTAATAAAATGTAGTGAAAACAAGAAAAAAAAAAACAAAACCAAGACACTAATCCACAGAGCGAGGTTTCCCGCACATATTATTAGCACTAGTACTTATTGCAACTACAGTATATATACATTGATGCCAATTACAGAGTTGCTAGCAAAAATCTAACTCGCCTTGAATTCCTCCTGAGTCACTATAGGCTGCATTTTTAACTATTATTAGGCCTAAAATATGGTAATATTTCTTAAGCCTAAAATACTGACAGAGTGTGTGAGAAAAAGAGCCCAATTCTATGAAGCACTCAGGCATTACCTGAGAGGAATGTTCTGCCTGTCTGGAGCTTTCCCAGTTAACTGTTTACACATTTTATATCTCTTAAGGTAAAACAGATTGTCAAGATCAGAATTTTGAAATGGTTCTGTACTCTACTTAAGTCCTATCTACACTACTAAATCGTGTTGCTGTTTTTAATCTGGTATCTACAGTCACTACAATGACTTGTTGGAATAACACAGAAAGCATCTGATTTTTGTCCTACTGGTCTGGTATTTTATACTCTTTGGCAGCTGATGCAGCTCAGAAAAAAAGTTTGCTTTTTCTCATTTACTTAGGCTTTTAAGACCTTTAAGATATGGATCCAGACTTCAACTCAAGTGCTTTCTGACCTTGATTTGAGGAACAGGTCAAACTTCCCTCATCTTTTCTCTCATAAAGGAAATGATGACTACATCCATTTTGCATGCCTTCATTACTCCAAAACCAGGCTTTAACAATATGAACTAATTTAGCGGTTGTTTTGTGGTAGGACACTTGTACCATCAATGACCAGACACTTGTACCAGACCATATTATGAATGATATTATAGTATTTTTAGATATCAGTTATAGTAGGGTGGATTTTCAGGAGTCTTTTTTGTAATATGTTGATTTAAATATTGTTAAGGTCAAAACTGCTTTAAGAGTCTTTTTTCAGTATCACATTTGCTCACTTCATAAATATGGCATAATACAAAAAGTCTTTAGAGAGAAAAAATGTGAATGACATAAAAAGCAGTAATTTAATATCATGTTAACTCATTCTATATGATACCAGTTAATACTGCATCATGACAAAGACATGGTGTAAAGTATTCCCATATGATTTTATAACCATTAATACAAGAATTCCATATTTTATAACATCAACAAACCAGATGAACCTCATCCACTCAAAGTATGGAACAGTGCAAAGAACAAATGTCTTGTGAGGAGTGAAAATAAGAACAATGTGTCTGAGTTTAAACAGTGGAAATAAGTTGCGGACATCGTGCCTGAAGTAATTATTTCTGCAGTGAAGTTCTGCTGTTCCTGCATTTAGTTTATAAGCATGTCAGGGCACACAATCCAGGCATTTTAGAAAATATGCCCAATTTATTTGACGTGTAGAGAAAGTCAGATTTGGACACAAAGAGTCTTCTAAAAAAAAGCCTTTTGAAAACAGAAGATTTATTAGGAGAATAAAAGGGAGAAATATATTTAGTTTAAAATATATACTGTTTCTAGGCTCAAAGTACTCTGTCTGGGAGCCTCAGATGGTTTTTTCAAAACAGTGTGATAATATCTGAAACAAAATCAAGGGCATATCAAACCTTTTGAGGACAAATAATTGTGCCAATACCCCAAATAGTCTCCATATGTCATTGATGGTTTTCTTTCCACATAAATATCTATCTAAAATTGGCATTTGAATAGAAAGGCAGAAAGATATTCTGAGTGTGCTGGGATGAAATGAAAATAAATAAACCCATAATAAATAAGAATACAAGTAGAGGAATCACCAAATTCAAACATGCCTGTTCTAAAGGAAGAAATCAGGACTGATAAAAGCATTGGGAACATTGCAGACAGTATTCAGAGGGCCAGGGACTCACACCGTGTTCCAGAGCCTGTTTTTTCTTAAGTCTCAGTCAATATTTTACTAAGGTTTAAAGAAAAAATGAGTTAAGAACTTTGTATTTGGAAGCTTAATGTAAACCACAAAAAAAAAAAAAAAAAAAAAAAAAGAGAAAATATTTCTCTTTAATTAGCTAAAATTTGCAACTAATGATTTCTCATATTTGGTGACATCTAAAATTTTGGCATCTCAGCATAATGCTACTCTCTTTACCACAGCTTATTTTTGTGTCTTACCCTGAGTTTTGGATCAGATGACTAATGAGTTTTGGATCAGATGTCTCAAGCTTTGCAAAACAAATGGACTCAGGTACCTCAGGCAGGACACTGGCAAATTGTTAGTTTTCCGGACAGTAGGTGTTCCCCTTCCTATATTTCCTGTAAACTGTCAATTTAAACGAGAAATTCCCAGACCAAATCCAACACATATCTGTAGGAAGTAGCCTTGCAAAATGCATGTACTTTCTGAGGCTATTTTATTCCTAAAGACCTGAGGAGATTACTACCTCATACTTAGTACCAGGAAAGCCGAAGATTTAATGCTTTCTGTATTGTATGACCATTGTATATCAAAACACCTTTGGATGACAGAGGGAATCATTTTATACAGCAGTCGTGAGAAACTGTTATGCTGCAGACATGCTACTTTTTTCTTATTCCCCTTCTTTCACTATAATAACATGCTGCTGGCCCTAAACAGAACAGATTCAAGAAAGGCTGACAGTCTTTCTTGCTGGCTCTCCAGACATGTATTTAAACCTACACTAGTGATGAGGGCACTCAGCTAAGGTTCGGAGGACAGCTATAGATTTCTGTATGGCCACACCACTAATATGTAATGATCTTTGTATGAGGATTCAATGGAAATTTCCTTGAAGCTCAGAGCTACAAGACATTAAAAGTTACTAAATGTATAAGAACCACATCTAGATCAGTAAGCCTCTGAGCCACAAATGGTCAGACACTTGGACAAAATATACAGAAAGGATCACTGTCTGACTTATTCTTGCACTTTCCCTTCAGTGTTAACTTTTGGTCAGCATCAGGTGCAGAATGTAATGTCAGCTGGATTATTTGTTTGGTCTGTCTTGTAGTATGATACAATAGAGGCACAAGAGACAACACAATTCTCCCACAAAATAACTCCCAGGTGGGAAATAAAAGACCCTGATCATTCTGTTACTCTCCCAGTGAGGTTGGGGTTGTCATAAAGGTGTCAATAAAAGTTGTGTTGCGTTTGCCTCATTATCTGTTGTAACTGTTTTATCAGTTAACTGGAGATGCACCCAGGTTCAGCATGGGACTGCTTTTGAGCAGCCTGCAAAGCATGTAGTCACCCCTGCACTGGCTAAAATATACAGTTGGTGGCAGCACTACCACCAAATATGCTGTAAGAGAAGAGAGAGCCCTAATTACTCCTTGGAAAGCATGACTGGAGTTGGGCACCATGAAAGAAAGGACTGTAGGGCCTGAAGCTCCTGATCTCTACAGGGCACAAAGTTTAGCCCAGCCTAATGCCAGGTATGCCTCACACCACATGTAACCCCACGGAGACTGCTGAAATCCTCTTACAGACACTGGGAGCATTGGCATCCAGTGGTACTCTGCTCTGAATAGTACTTGAGTGCCTAATAGGTGAGTATTTTGACACCCTAAATTGTAGGTGCTAGTGTTCCTTGTGATAATACATCTCTCTGCAAAAGTGGGGTCTCTAAATCAAGATTTCAGTAAGACTTCAATCCCTGACTTCATCAAGTACCCTGCAAAATTAAGGGTTTGAAAGGGCAAAACCCCAGGATAAATAGACAGTCTCACCTTAAAGGCCTGTATAAGCAGGACCATCCTAGAGCATACAGAATTAGAAGGGAAATAGTACTGGATTCACTATGGTTTGATGTGCACTCAGCTAACTAGCCTTAATGAGGGACTGTGCTATACTGAATCTGGACTTTAGATGGCTTTCTCCACATTGTTACCTGGGGACATATCAATTACATTTGGTGACTGTCACTGTAGTGGCATGCTTCTTGAAAACCATATTACAAAGAGGCAAAATAATGTGATTCTGAAACGTGTCTCTCATACAGGCATAGAGAAGAACAAGACATGCACACATGCATTTCAGTGATATTTAGGTACAGAATCCTGAGTTTTGACCCAATGTAAATTAAAATGGGGTTAATGCTTGCAGAAACATTACCCTCCAAATCACTGCCTGGGGTTCATGAACACATTAACCAGAAACAACTCCCGTATGAAAGCCAAGTGTTCTTTCAAAAAGACCAAGTACAAATGTATGTTACAGAAACATATGGAGTGCCAGTTCTGAACAAAAAATGGAAAAACCTGTGATGAGTTCCAAAGAGTTCCAAAGCCTTTTTTTTTTTTTTTTTAGGGGGTGTGTGTGCAGGTTGCACTGAGTAGAGGTAATTTATTTTTCTCTACATTACAATTTTTATATAATTATTTACTGGCTATAGTAGCCATCTAGAAAAAGGAAGAACTTGGTTCACTCTGCTTTACCCTTTCAGATATTTCAAACTCAAGTATAGCTCTCTCTCTGCTCTAACTCCCAGGTTATATTCCCTAAGAGAAGTTCAGTATCCTTATTCTTACTTCTGAAATTGTACTACTGAAAAGCCAGTGAGCAAAATTAATCGGATCAACGCCAAAAGAATCCGGAGGTCACTACATTGTTAGGAGGGTTGTCCCTCACTCAGCTTTAAAGGAGCTGTAAAGATTTCTTGATCTGTCTAGATGTCTTCTATTAAGCAGTACTAAATTAAATGCAAAAACAAAAATAAAAAGTCTCCAAAACAGGGACTGGTATTCCTACAATGGGAAGCTTTCAAGCAACCATGAAGGATGCTTAGAGTTCAGATAGCTGCACTATTTGACAGCAGCTTATTTATTCATTTTTTTGTATCACCATTTCAGCTTAAAGCATGTACATTCTGCTCAAGACCTTCCTTTTAGAAGACCAATCCTTTATTCCCTCAGTACTACATTTGCTATATCTATATTGCAGTTAACTAAACATGCTTGAGACCTCTTTCTATATCAGAAGCCATCGGTATGGTCCTCTTTGCTTTTCCTCTTTTTTTCTTTTTCATTTTCCTTCTTTTTTTACTACAGATGTTCTGAAAACGTGCAAGAATTGTGTGGGAGCGTGCTCACTGTTAGGCCTCAGAAGTACGTTAGGAACCCCTCTAACAATCTAACAATGCAGATGCTTGACTGTTGATGTCCAGGGAATATTCCTTAAAAGTAGTTAAACCATTATTGTGGCTTCTATAATCAGCAATATGTTGCAGTTGAAAAAATAGTTTTCAAAGATTGGCAGAAACAACACAAATTTATCACCCTGCTGTATTAAGAAGCTTCAAATGAGATGGAGTATACCCTGAAAGATGTTAGTGCAGTTCAGTTTGAGAGGCACTGTGTGTAGCGTCAGTCCTCTTAAAGATGCCACCTTACTATGGATGTGAAAGCATCCCAGTAGAAATCCCCACTTTAAACTAACTAAAAATTGGGATTTTTTTCTCGCTGCTTACCTTGGGACATATTGGTAAGTTCCTTATCCAAATACTAGCAAATTTTTGCAGAGCTTCATCCGGTTCTGATTTCCTTTTAGTTCCCACAGCAATGGAGGACTTAACCCTCAGAAGCCTTTCACTTATTTTCTCAAAAACCTTCATTCCCCTTACTTCTCTTCCTAGCCTCAAACCCTGGCAGCCAGCCCTAATTGTCATACCTGAGTACAAGTGAATTGCATGCTTCCCATTACACTATAACTGGGCTTCATGCTATCATTGGTTGCATACATCTGGATTTTTGATTAGGCTTTCCCACAGTAAAGAATATTCTTGCCAGTCACATCAAACTAGTTGATGACTAAACAGCTCAAGTTACTGACCTGACCTGATGCTAACCTTCAGAAAAAACACTTTTCTTCTCAGTCTCAGAAACCTCAACAAGATTGTAGATTGTTTATTTAAAGGGATAATTAAATGTATGAGTTAACTTCATCCCGCTTGTATTCAATTTTTACAATCTCTTGATACATTATGAAGAAATTAGTAATAAAAACAATTTTCACAGTGGAAAGAAATAGTAATTAATGTGCCTTCTAAACAAATAAACAAGTATTAGGACCTGTTTGTTAAAATTAACGCTTGGACCTTCAGATGAAAATGCTTAATAAAGAAAAAAATAATACAACACTGAGTTCAGAATATGGGACCAAGCTTAATTGGGAAAGCTTTAACAAGCTTGTTGTTTGAAATGTTTCTTTTTTAACATGTCTGGGTATTGCTTGGGACAAACATATAGCTTCAGAGCTATATACATATTTCGTAACTAATAGCAAATTAAATTAATATACATAGTTTGACTATTAAAAAAGAGACTTCTCTGTTTAACATGGGGAAGGGATTTTTCAGACAGTCTAGGAATAAAACATACGGTAATATCCATATTTTTCCCATAGACAGCATTAGATCCATCAGCCAAACCAATGTCTTCTTTTAAAGGGAAGGACAAAATATATTCCTCAATTTGTTGTATGCTGTATTTAAGCTATTTTTTTTATTACTGATAATGTGCAAATTTGCAATATATATACATTGGATACTTAAGAACATGATCCTGAGTAAAAAAAAATACTTTATATTTATGTGTAATCAGTAGCCTCTTTACAGCATTCCACTGGGGACTGAAGGATTTCTTTCAAAGACAACTATTGCACAAATAGTATGCTTTTTCAACTTGAAATACAGTGTATAGTTTTGTTTTTATAAGGCAAGTTAACACATTCCTAAAAAGAAAATAAAGCATATGACATAACAAGCTTCAGTCTCTCCTCTTTGGAAATTGAATCTTCCATTTTACCATTTTGTACTGATTAGAATAACACAGTTGGCTGATGGTACAAACATACCATTTCCATTGCTCATACCAGAGTTTTCATTTAGTGTGAGTTTTTGTGTCATTTCAATATCAAAAAACAGGGTCCGTGCTTTAACCTTGTCTGTATCACAAACCATTAAACAACAACCAAAACCTTCTGTATTGATACCAGAAAATTAAAACATTACAGTCCTGAGAAAATTAAGCTTTTGCTTTATTCAGTTTTTAATCTCACTGGTTACTTCTGTACTAATTATTTGTACCTTGTATTGTGTGAAAAACACCAAAAGGTTTAAAATTTCCCAACAGAAATACTACAGAAAAACCTCTTTTCAATTATTGGTTTAATATCTGAATCATATGGATCTGAATCACTTTAAAAAACCTGTACAAGTCTTTTGAAGCACAGTTTACACAGACATGACCCAGCTTCTCATAAAACACAAAGGCAAACTCCGACTGCGTGACCACCATGAAAGCACCCTTTCTGTAATAGCCTGCTGTTCAGATACCACACTAGGTTTTGGTTTGAATATGTTCAACTGCATACCTCTAGTTCCCCAAGCTACTAGTTAGAGACCATTTTGGACACAGATGTTCCTCTGAACCATTGAGCTGTAACACACTCAAGATTCATGGATCTACTGAGAAGGACTGCAAAAGTGTGAGCATAGCTGCATGAAGAAGGATAGTTAGGAAATGTGGTTTGAATCTACAAACCTGGGGGAGGGCTTCCCACTTCATATATAACTGCTTTGATCAGCAGTAAATCTTTCCTTTTAAAAGCGGCTCATTACACATCCAATTTCTGAAGCAAGTTTGCAAACTTCTACCTTCAGGACAAGATCAGTCTGTACAATCAGACTGAACAGAGGTATGGAAGATTAAAAAAAAAAAAATAACTCATGAAGAGATAAAATAGCATTATGTTGGGGTATCGTTTCTATATTACCAGACGAGAAGTGTACTTCAGTTCTTAGGTCAGGTTGTACATCATCTCCTCAGACATAGCTGGTCAATGTGAAATCCTCTTACCTACCTTCCTTACTTGTGTTTTTCCATCCTTACATCCAGTAGACAGAACACAGGTATCTACATGATATACTTTATATACCTACTTGATATATATATATATATCTACACAATATATCGACATGAGCATGTGTGATGATCTTAAACTAGACAGCTGAGGAGCAAGAGGAAACTCTGAGGACTGCCCTCACAAAGATTGCTGCTTGACAGAGAGACAAAAGGAAAAATAAGTTTGAGAAAACTATATTTTGGACATATTGCCCTCAAGCATTCATGTTTTAGGTTAATTTGTTCTAATAATAGCAAAATGTGAAGTTCTTGCTGTAGAGGTGTTGTATGGCGCCACTGAACATATCAGTGATGCTACTCACTAACATAGAATTACTCACCATTTTTGCAGCTCCAGGCACTGAGACTGAGAGCTTTGCAAGCTGTTTCTGGACAATTCATGAGTCAGAACAATGGTAATATGTGTGTTGAATAAATTGTTTGCTGTGACTTATTTGTGCAGTTCTCATTCTAAGCCTAACTACAGTATATTGTCAGCACTCTGGTAATAAATAGCTTCCCTGAATAAAAGGCTTTTGTTGGAGTTTCACCTGCTCCTGTTGCTTATGCACACCTGGTAAGCTTCTAGACAAATTAAAGAAGAGAATATGAAGTTCAGGTCACCTGAATGAAAAAGCCATAAAATGTCAGTTCTTAACAAAAAATATGTCTTAAAATATGAAATATTCCAGTACACAAGTACAAATGAGCATTCAGATAAACCTAACAGGACACTTTCCTTTCTGTAATCAGAACTAACATATACACCTTTGACATGAGAGTGAGCATGCTTTCTCTCTCTCATTTTTGGGTTTAGAATTGCAGGCCTGAAGTTTTGTTTCTGAATTTGTACTCATAACAAAACATCTGCAATTAAAGGTTCTCATCTTGCCAGTGCAGGAAGTTGCTATCTGGGCTGTGTTCCTGAATTTCATTATGTTCATTTCCTTATTTTAAAACAAAACATTTTGACTTCCTATGCCACCTGCAGAGATTTTAGTGCATATCTAACTGTCTCCAAATCTTTCCCGCATACAGAAAAAGCTGCATCCATTCTCCTCCAGGATGGGTGTATCTCAGAACAGGTTCCACTGCTTTACCTTTTCTGCTGCAGGTAAGGGGAATACCCAGAAAGGGGAAAATTTGGTTAACAAGTTCTTACTACTCCCCCCACCAAAACAAATACTAACTAAGCTAAAAATCCTTAACATTAAAATGAATTTGTAGTTTTACTGACATTTATGGTCTGCTACATAAAACCAGATTTTTTTACACCGTTTATAATAGTTCCATTTTATCAGTCTTTATTGATGTTCTAAGTCATATATAACAACTGGTGTTCAAAAGATATCTATTTTTTGTTTCTTTTTCTAAGATACAGTAACTATCTATAGTAGCAGTAGATACCAATTTATCCACATTGGGAAGTAATTTATAAAAATTTAATTTTAATATAGGTGTGCTTTTAAATGTAGTACTAAATTAAATACTAAGTAAGAGATTTATGTATATCAGGAACACTTAAATAAAGGATTTTGTGCTTTTTTTCCTTTTCATTTCTATGCATTCTATAGCTGCAGCATACAGGTAATTACAGAGCTGAGATTTTGTACTGTCAAACAGTAATCAGAATTCATTGTGCAGCATTATACATAAATGTTCTGAAAAATATTTTCTCTGACTGAAAAATGATTATTTAGCAGAAACAAATTTCTCAAAGGAAAATAGTGCAGACAAAATGTTAGGAAAAAAAAGAACTTTGCTGAAGATATAAGTGGAAATTCTAGTCAAAATTAATGAGAGAATCAAGGAAGTAAGAGCTTTTATTCTCCCATTTCTTAGATGAGGATTGTCTGAAGATACAAAAATCATGTTGAAACCTAGAAAATGTCAGTAAAACCAACAGGTTTCTCAATTGTGTTTAGTTAGTGAATATAGTTACCAGGTCAATAAAAATACAGGATTCAGGCTAGTTGTGTTGGAAATCTTTCAGATAACATTCTTATCCATTAAGAGTCAATAATAATGATATTTGACAGTGACCCTTACCCCTCCAAGAGGTGCATTGGAAATAATTATTCTAACAGCAAATTAAACTTGTCAAATGTAGGTCTTTACCTCCTTATCCAAATCACACCACTATCATATACATTTTTTATCAAGAAATTAAAAAACAGTAATGACAAAGAGCTGTAGTTCGCTTATTTTCTCTGGGAGGATTATCAAGAAAGAGAACGCTGTTTTACTCAATCGTCAATCAGGCAGGAATCTGATTTTACATGAGCTGGAGGCTTGCCATCGTAAGACTTGTAGGATATGGTTCAAAGAGTTTTTTTCCAGAGTAATGTACAATACATTAGATTAATCTAGCTTCAGTCTTGCCAACAGTTACTCCTGTGACTACCTTCATGCACTTGATTTCAGTAGGTCTCTTCACAGGTGTTAAGTTAAGCATGTGTAACACAGTTTGCAGGGTCAGTAAACATATAGTTCTGGAAAATACATAGCTATGAAGCTATATATAGATTGAGGAAAATTTAAAGATATATTTTAAAGTAAAATTGTAATTAAAAATGCACCTAAATATGATTTGTGTCTTGTTTTTTTTCCTTTGTTAGTACTTTAAAGAATATCAATTTTGATCTCTATTACTACTTAAAACTGGTTCCAAAGGCATCATTGCCTTTTAAGATATGAATTCAAATTAAATACATATACATATAAAACATCTATATTTTTCTTAGTTTGATCAAGATTAAAATAGACTCTTTACTTCCATGTTGCTAGTCTATGGCTTCTTCTCTGACTTTGAAACTGCCAACCCAGTAATGGATGCACCTTGAAAAGAAATATACATATGTTTTTCATACACTTTACAGTCTCCACACTTACTTAAATTAAATAGCTTATGAAATAAATGCAGATAACCTTTTTCTTTCCTCAGTATTTATTGTTACTTTGCCAGCTTCAAAGCAGGAATTGCAGGTACTTTAGTAAATGTAGTAAGAACAAATGTCTGAACTCACTGTGTTTTCTATATGTTTTGGTTTCCTTCACTGAACTGCTGTTTTGTAACTGCTCACTGTGTGCTCTCTAAATGAATAACAGTCCAGCATCTCTTACAGCAACTGAGTACTCTGTGCCTTTGGTTTTTTAAGTAGAAACATCCTCCAAATATCAAAGCCACGTTGACTGAAGGCACAAGTTTTTTTCTATAACTATGCACAAAATATATGGGAAAATACTGAGCGTAATAATCTCCTTGCCAGAACATCACATGAGTGAGGCTGTATCTTCACTCCTGCACTGACAACAACCGTATCTTGCTCCAAATTCCTTCCTCCTTGATTGTGAAGATCAAGGACTTATTTGGCTGATATGGCAATTTCTCCCCTGACCCATATATCTAGATTTCCTTACCGTGAAATCCACAAAGGGCTGGTAATCACCCAAGTCTTGTCCCACTATGAAACTGGGATGCAGCCAGAAGGTGCATCTGGACCCGGCCCTCCTGTGTTCTGTCATCAAAACGTGACTAAGTCATTTAGTGTGGTCTGTGCCGGATAGACTACCATATGCTTCAGTTCCCTTGAACACATCTTTTTTTTCAATGCCTGGAACATATATCCAGAGGGAATTCAAAGATTTTTGACATTTGTTCAGGATTTCTGGATGTCTGGCAACCTAATCAGAGCAGTAGTGGAGAAAATCTGGACATATCCACTCCACATGAGCATATCAAGTTTACAGTGCATTTGCAATGAGGCCAACCAATCCACTATGCATGTGCTGCACAGATGGCCTGTGTGTACACTGTAAATATGATGTAAAAATTACTGAGAAACACATGCATGGTTAGTCTGTAGCTTCCTGGAAGCCTCAGGCTCACTGCATTTACCCTTAATATGTAAATGCATGGCAAACCTGTTTGGGAAATCCACCACAGCATGATAGAGAGATATCCAAGAGTGGATAAAGCACAGAAGAGAACAGCAGGGCTACATCTTTATAATGGATCCTGGAAATGGTGCAGGACCTTGTGTGGGTAAGGGATACCCAGCACATTGCCATACATATGCTTCCTTGATTACTACATGACACCATGATGTCTCTCAGCTTCTATAGGAGCTCAAAAGAAGCTGCTGGGTCATGTGTCATGCTATGCTAAAATAGGTGGTGCAGGCAATGTGCAACTATGACCAAGATCAGACTAGCCCATGGGCAATTTAACCCAGAGGGTTCTGCAAGTCACACCGGAACCAGCTTCCTCATCAGCAAGCTTGTGCTACCCTCCACGAGAGAGAAAATAAATGTTGACAAATGTTAAAAATACTTAGCAACCAGCAATGAGGAAATTACCATCTGGAAGAGATCAGAGGCAAAATCATCACTCTGTTTTCACACAAAGCAGACAAACAAGCACCCACAGTGAACAGTTTGGGGAAAACAGGTAGCATCAAAAAAAGGCACCCTTAGGGAACGGGCTGCAATTTAAGGCTGTGAGAAGCAGAGATATGTGTAAAAGGAAGTTGGGGAGGAAGGAAGAAGGAGCTAAACTGAAAACTTGAGAGTGCCCTGTTCTGTAAATAAACTGAAGATTGCTTCAAAGAGACATAAATATTCTATGTTGAAGTAGTAGTATGTTCAATGGTCATCTGTGAGCCATGCCATATCTTCATAGGAGGACAATCGGTGTTAATTGCGGGCTATTAGCTATAAGGTTTAAAATAAGCCTGATAGTCAAGAAAGCCCAACTTAATAAATATTACAAATACACCAGGAAAAAAATGTACATCTTTCCTGTAGTCAAGCTCAGGTTTATTAGTGTTCAGTCATTTTCAATTCTTGAAAATCTTTTTTGTTTCCATTTTCAATTTCCTCTTTCTTCTTTTTATTCTTTTTCTCTCTCATCTTTTAAATTTCTAACCAATATCATCATACCAATAAGTATGAACCAGCAAATCCTAAAACCATAAAACCAAGAAAGGAAAGGAAGGGTGGTTTTTTTTCTGTAAAACCAAACAAAACAAACAAGCCAACGAAACAAACCAAAACAAAAAAAAACCCAAACCAAAACAATGCAAACAAAACTGATTTTGTTGAAGTCATTTTAGTAACTTTTAAGGTTGTTTAAAGATATTTAAAGTATCAGGATTGTCAGTACTGCAAACCATGTAATCTTATACGATCGAGGGAATACAAACCAAAGGAGGTTCATGTTTAATAAAGGTACAAGAAAAAAAAACAGTTCCTGGAGTCTACAGTGGGATATAGATGTAGGTCAGGAAAAGACGGTAATTTCTCAAATTTGAGTATTTTCAGCTGTAATGTCCTTTGAGGTTTTGTCATACTGTGTAAAGGATATAAAAATCTACATGTTGACAGAATACAATCAGCTTTTATATGATTTTCCTTCCTTAAACTCAGGACAACTTGCACAGCATAGGAGGCAACACGATGGACATATACCTAAGTCCAATGAAGGGCATTAAGCTGAAAAAGACTGCTGGTACAATGGCAGTTTTCTCTTAGACCTTTCTGAGAATTAGAATAATTTTCATGTAATCAAAACCAAAATACGCTTAGCAAGGTATTTGACAATAAAAGGTGTCTTACTTCACTATGGAAATCAAATATATCGTTGTAAATACATTTTATGTTAGCATGTATACACACATGTGCATGTATATTCAGAAATCCCTATGCCCCAAATTATTTTTGCTTTAACTACATTACTTGAAAAAATAATTTAATAGGATGGGATTATTTTGTCACTACTCATATTTAATGTTTTCTTTGCTATTGCTTTCTGGCTAAAACCCAGTACACAGATTGTGACAATTGGATAATGTTATTTGCTTTGCTTTTTTTAACACAGCAGAGAATTTGGGACTGATTTTAATTTTCTGATATTATTGCCAAAACTGTATCTGTGGAAAGAAAATCTGTGCCAGGATTGTGATCCTATATTGACAAAATAACATTGGATCTCATGGAGCAGGTAAGAGCCAAAGCAAACTAATAATTATCAGTTTAATTAATCTCTCTTCACATTTTCACAGAGATATAACCATGAAGCAATAGTCCATTATTTTTAGGAGCTGAAGATTACATTACAGAATCTCTTGCTTTAATATCCACATGAATTAAAGCTTCTCTGCTAGCTACTAAGACCTAGTTTTTTCTTCTTCTTTCCTTTTCCACCACCATCCTGAGCCAGAATACCCTCAAATCTGCAGAAAAAAATCTCAAAACATAGTGGGAGATGGCTAATCATCAAAAGGTTTGCCAGTTGTGTTTAATTATAATTCTAATAGTTCAGTTGCTTTTCCAAAGATGATGAGGGTGTAGCCAAAGATCTTTTCTATTGGTAAGCCTACAGTAACAAGCCTTTTGCAAGATTTCCAATAGTTACTTTAGAAACAGGCCTGAATCCAAGTCAGTGAAATCTGATGCCTGTGTTTCACAGATTGGATTAAATTCTTATGCTCTTGTTCTGTCTAGGGTAGAAAAAAATATTGTAAATTATCATAGCTTTACATTTTATATTTCTGCTCCTTGTACTGACCAATATTAGCAAGAGAAAGAGCATGCGACATAGTTTTTTATTAGTCTAGCTTACACATAGGCAACATACAATTTAGGAAAGATTTTTAATAAAATAAATAAAATCAGTTGCAACCTCTCCAGGAAATAAATAAGTACTGGAATCTAAAGAAAATGTGATGTGATCTATTCAGAATTTCTATGCAGTTTTGTGCAAATTAATTAACCTTTCTGTAGCATGATTTCTCCTATATTTAAATGAGTGCTATCTTTTCTGCCTTCAAAGAAGACAGAGGAGCACTTCATGTTGTAAAACAATCCTATGTTATCAGATGAAATGGACCTGGACATGTTATCAGATCATGTCCAGAGAAGGGCCACAAAAATGATCAGAGGGATGGAACACTTCTATAAGGACAGGCTGAGAGAGTTTGGGTTCTTCACCTTGGAGAAGAGAAGGCTCCAGGAAGCCTTACCATGGTCTTTCAGTACTTAAAGAGTGCTTATAAGAAAGGTAGAGACAAACATTTTATCAGGGTCTATTGCGATAGGACAAAGGATAATGTTTGTAAACTTAAAGTGGATTCCCAATGTGGGTGGTGAAACAAAGGAACAGTTTCCCAGAGCAGTGGTAGATGCCCCTGGAAACATTCAAGGTCAGGCTGGACCAGGCTCTGAGCAACCTGATCTAGTTGAAAATGTCTCTGCTTATTGCAAGGGTGTTGGACTAGATGATCTTTATAGGTCCTTTCCAACCCAAACTATTCTATGATTCTATGACATAGTCATTTAAATATTAAAACTCTTGTTAAATACATATGTTACATTGATCTAGGCAGAGTGGATCTAAAATCAGTATGTATTTACAATATCATGATCTACAGTGTAATAAAATGTAGAATTAGTGATTATGAAACCTACTTTTATTCTTTTTGATCAGGGAGAGAACAGAATCTTGCTTTTATGTTTTCATAAAAAATAAAACAGGAAATTCACTGAGGAAAAACCCAACAACTTTCAAAGAATAGTTGAGTTTCAACTTGAGCTAATGCAAACACGGAAATTTGCAATTGATGTTGACTTCCAATATCTGTGCCCAACAGGGTGCCTCCTGAACCACTTCCTTAATGTGCCCCTATTGTGTTTTGGAGGGCAGCTGGCCTGTGAATTTCCTTATTATTAGCTTATGTCCCACTGTTAATTCTCTTATTCTATTACGATGATTTTAGCTATTACATTTAATTTCCTCTTTTCATGGTGCAGATATGACCCCAGAAGGATAAACTACCCCCCACCATGGATACACACTGAGACTCAGCTATCTAACATGAACTAACATTGCATTGGCCTATTGACAGTTAACATGGAAAAGACAGATTCATTACAGCCCAGCTTTTATTTACTGACCCTTTCAAACTTTTTGAAGAAAAAGATCTGAAAGACCTGAAATTTCTCACTCTCGGCAAGACACATGCATAAAAAAAATCACTTGGTCTTTTTTTGACATACTTGAAGTATTTATTTTCAGCCACAAAAAAGTTTAGTCAAGTACTTTTTATAAAAATTGCACTTGTTTTGAACTCAAATCCAGAGGGAACTACCCTTGCTTAAAAAAACTCTGCCCACTTAAGTCTTTAATTTATACTCACCAAATGCTTTAACAATGATCCATGTTTTTGTTGAATCGGCTGACAACTAAGTGGGAAGAGTTTCAGTGGCCTCCCTGACTCTGCTTCTATACGCCTTGCAATGAGGCAAAGATTAGGGTGCTTGGTTAGTCCTCTGTCATTACCATTTCCAAGCTTGTCAAGGTATTACCCCAGATGCTGGGTCAGCCTGTCATTCACAAAAGTGAATGACATGAGCAGTTAGACCTACATGGTGGGGCAAAGTCCATGCTTCGAGGGAAGGGGAAACACAAACCTGAGCCAGGACAAAGTATGGTCTCCCTGCACATGTTCCTGCCAAGGGGAATATTGTTTCTGCTCAGACAGGCCTGACTCGTTCCTCGATTTGATGCTTCCTTGCTATTTATTGAAGCTGAGAGATCAATAGAAAAGTCTGATAAGTAACACACGATCAAGAATGATTATAAATTATTTTGAAGCTTTCCTAAGCAGTTATTTCTCTGAATAACACTCCAGTTATTCAGAGAGAACTACATTGAGAGATATCTGAAGTAGGGAAACCTACAGATTGAAAAGACTTTTCAGGTAATAGACCTGAGACAATACAGAATTTGGCTTAGACTTGACTGGGTAGTGACACAAGAGCAGATGAAGCATTTGGAAGAGTTTGAAACTGAAATAAAAAATTATGCTTGCCCATGCTGTGGCATTGTCATCCATAATTATCATGGATTAAAAGTAGTAACAATGCAAGCTTAGTTTGCAGTGTAAGAGACATTGCCCATCTTGCACCACCGCCTGAAATTACAAGCATTTGAGCCTAGTAATCCCACCTCAGAGAAAAGATGGATTGGATTTGTTTTATTGCTGGTTTTTTTCTGTTTTATTTCAATAAATTATTTTGCTGTTTTATTTCAATAAATTATTTAAATATAGAGTGTGAAGAGGTAATGTGGGAGAATGAGTTTATAGACTTGTAGTTAGTTTTTTCAGACAGGATCTGGGCATTGCTCCAATTAATATTTGATTTATTTCCTGCAAAGCATAGGCTTTTAGCAGAAGAGTGTGAAAGAGGCCTTCTCTATATAGCCATTAGCTTAAAGGGGTTAAAGCATCTAATTGTCAAATGTGATACTTAGATAGAAAAACTAATTCCAGCAGAGGAGTAAAAATTTAAACATTAATATCTTTCATCCTGGATCTCACGATTACTGAAGGACTAGCAGAGTCAGAGGGACTCTATCAACGTCTCCATTTTTCTTCCACAAAAAAATGCTACACCGACTTATGCAAAGATACATCTATGCATATATAAGATGGCACTCAGTTGTAGCCCAAGTCTTCTGAACATCCTATCAGCTACCCTAGGCTGCTTCATATTTCACTGTGGCTTTTGTGATTCAAGTTCTCAGGAGTTTGATTTGTAATGTAATCTGTGTAAGGACAAGGTATGTAATTCCAGTATGTAGTAGGACATCCAAGAATTAGTCATTTTCATATCAAAATCCTCTTGTGAGTTTAGCCCAAAGGATTATTCTTAGATTTAGGAGCTACAGAGTAATGACAGACAGATTCATTTGTATATCTTAAAGTATTTAAATAACTACTGTTTATAAAAGAGAGCAAAATGAATCCAAATTTCATCGATTTCTGCTAGCTTCTCAACATGCCAAGGCGGTATATTTTTGTGTTATAGAAATGTTAAAGCCAAGATCTTTTTCTGGAATTTGTGTTTTCTTACAGCTTTATATAGCATACACAATAAGTAATGCTGTGATGAGGTACTTTTTGGGAGGGGAAGATAATAATTTAACAGAATACTTACAGAAAGTATGATATTCTAGTAGGGAATGTTCCATATGAAATGAGTTGCCTGTGATGAATTTTAATCTCAATAAAATTAAATTAGTAGTCTTTTCCCCAATATTTGATAGCATTTTAGTCACTTGAGACCTAC
This sequence comes from Scolopax mira, assembly GCA_004320125.1. NCBI lineage: Eukaryota > Metazoa > Chordata > Aves > Charadriiformes > Scolopacidae > Scolopax > Scolopax mira. The sequence goes on along the minus strand of BJBW01014283.1, from coordinate 16,917 downwards.
ACGTGGCTTAAACTCTTTTTTTCCTCCAACTTTGGTTTAGTATTTGCTAATTGTTCTCTTTCAGTCGTTGCCTATCTACCCTTACATAGCTTATAAGTATTCCTCCATATTCACTTCCTTTCAGATTGAAAGCTGACATTTCTCTTTTATAAAACTATGTTAATATGCATAAAGTTTCTTTCACCCAGTAGCATCAATAATGACTTTGGAAGGGAACTTTACACATGGTTGCAACTGTAGTTTAACATTACACTGAGGCACCTTCTAGACCTATTGAAAATTAATCTCTGTATTTGCAAACTTATAATCTTAAATATCATCACTATTTAAGAAAGTAGAACTACGTGGGCTGGAGCTAGATCATATAGGTATGCATATATATGTGTCTATTTATGAACAATGTTGTGGATACTGATATACAATATGCATACTAAACTTTCCTCAAATATTCTGGCTCCTTTCTAAACCCACAGTTAAATATTTTATTATAGAAAGAATAAGAGTTTTATTTATTTGACAGTCATCAGTAGCTTCAAGACTAAATGCATAAATATTTAAAAGATAATTTTCTACAAGGTTCAAAATTTTTCTGGTCTCTCTGGTAAATAAAACACAAGGGGGAGAGAAGTGAGGTTGAACGCAACCAACCACTACATAATTGCCCCAAAAGGCTGGAACACATCTTGATCCATTTAAGTAATTAGAATGTACACCATATATATATAATATAAAATCTAGTTAATGATAATGGAAAGAAAAAAGGAAATGCCAGATATTTGATGATTACTTCTCATTAGCTTTATTTTTCCTCTTGTAAGTAGCAGACCCAAAATCTGAGGATGAAGTATTAATTACCTTAATGTAAGATAAATGTGGCTGACATTACATTAATACATAGCTTAAATTCAGCTTTTAAGAGTGATTCATCACATTTTGATAATTCCCCACAAAATTCTCAATGCTGGCATCCTAACACAAAATGGAGACAGAAATTGTCTCTTTCATTACATATAACTATGAATAGAAAGAATGATGCCTATGTAACAAACTAAATTCATTCTAACCTAAAATGTCCCTTTTGTTAAAGGAAGAAGGTCACATTAAGTGTATCATAATGTTTTGATATGTTATTTCCAGGCCAGGTCTTGCCCAGTGTGCTTGTAGAGCCATCTGGATGGCTTTAAAGTCACTGGGGAAAGGCCATTTATTTCTCCCTTGACAGTTGTATCTGACAGTGGATGCTTGCTTTGTTGTACCTTAAAGTACAACATGAAATACAGGGACAGGATTCACTGCAGAGACTTCAACAGAGAGTCAGTCTGTACTATGCGCTTTCTGCCTGCACAGAGGATCAGAGTTCACTCCATTCAATAAAGATGTAGTCTCTTTTTGTCATATGCTCCTGTCCAAATTCCTTGACTTTCCCTCTTATCTTTCTTTGCTTAAAAAAAAAATTAAAAATAAAAAAAAAATCAAACAACAGAAGAAAAACTAAGCAAAAAAAACCCACCTTAAATAAGTCATCTGTGGAAAGGACTGTCCATTCCAGAGTTGTATATGAATAAATTTTTGAAGGTTTATTTTCTGGCTTCTAGGCCTTACTGTATAATATTCTTTTGTGGTGTGATCATGAAAAGCTTGTGAAAAAACGTCTCTGTAATACTTCAAAGCATCGGAATCCATGTGGTCCATTGATATCTTTCCTCACATTACTGGCTGTGTATTTGCTGGTATGTACAACAAGCCAGAATTGACTCACTGCTTTAGTCTGTAACCTATTTACTCACATGGGGCTCTGACTACTAATGTGCCAACCACAGGGGAGAACAAAGAGATCCTTAGGAACATTTATTCTGAGACCTGTTATTTCTGTGGATTTAAGCATGAATTAATATATTTTTAAATTAAAAGAAAAAAAAAAAGAGGAGTAAAAAAAATTTCCCATATTTATCATCTGAACATGGCAGGAAGCAAGCTATGAAGAAGGGCTTGAACAAAAGTATTATCATGGCGTTTTATATTTACACATGAAAAAATCATGGCACAGCGAGTCAGAAATTTTACTTGTTAATTCAGATAAAACCTGACAGCTCAGTGAAAACCTGACGATGAATAAATACCCCAAGATCAATACCTAAATCCATTACTGAGAGTTCACAGAACTGCAGCTCAGCAGAGAGCTTTCTGTGTTCCCACTCCTGCACAGCTTCCTTTCTCGTGGATCATGCCAGCTTCAAGACTGACTGCCTGTTCCTGTTCAGGAAGCACCCTCCCCTTCACTAAAATGCACCATAGGAACACCACAAAGCCCAGCCTCCAGCTGCTGTAAAAAGAAGGGGATTTGTCCTCTTACTACATCTGCCCCCTTCACCACAATTTGCAGATAAAACTCAGGGTAGTAGAAAAGACTTTGCTCATGTGCATGTTATAACAACTTTCCAGAGAGGAGCAAACTTAATAAATGGAATAAGCTTATACAAGGAAGGCCTTGGCAAAGGAAGGTCCTGAGGAGATATCTATGAAGTGGTGCAGAGAAATGCATCTGCTCTATTTGTACCTAGCACTAGGCACACACACAACTATGCCATGTGGCACTGAAGAATGTCGTGCTCTGGCTTGTGGTAATGGAGGGATGAAAGCCATATGAAAGCCCCCAGAGACTTCCTGGTGAATCTGTGTTTTTGCGTAGTGCTTGAGGTACCTTCAGTGTCATGGGCCTTGTCAACTCACACTCAGTGCTGTCCTAGTGATCTTGCCAGGACACGTGTATGCTATGGAGAGTTGGAGGGGGTGAGGGGGCACGGTTCTATGTGTGCAACAAATCTGTGTCAGTGGAATTTCCTATCTATCTGTGGAGGCATGCCCCAAACTTTTCTCCCAGTTGTTTCATCTTAACAACTCTTTGATCCAGAAGTACCAATTAATCTGGTGGGGAATAAATTATTCCTGCACTTTGGGAAAGTTTTGATTTATATCCAGAATTTATACCCTGAAGCAGATCATTTTTACTGTTCTTCAACAATCCTAGGTGATCAAATCACTGTTTCTTCTGATCCAGAGGTGCAAACATATATGTTTATGGTTTAAATTTACAGGGTGTGGTACTTGCATGCAAACAAACCCTATTTATATATTGATTCCTCAAAAACTATATCTTTTCCCTTTGGAAATAATCCAGTTTCATGTAAGGCATAATGCAAAGATTAAAAAAAAAAAAAAAAAAGAAGAAAAAAAAAAACATCCAGGCTATTCTAACACTTTACTGTCCTAAAAGAAAACAGAATAGACATTTTAGAAATGAGATACCAGATCTCCAACAAAACAGTGCAATGAACAAATGCCAGACCTGCAGTAAGAAATCCTAAATTAAACCAGTCTGTGGGTAACCTGAGAAAGTCGATAATACACTTCTCACAACTGGAAGTCACTTCTTTTTACCTCTGGGGGAAAAAAAATCCATAGTTATATTCTGGAAAATGATGCAGTAAAGTTGATAGTTTGAATCTCAGTAGTTGTATGCTAAGCTTTGGAAGGAATTTTTTTTTGCAGATACAATCTAAACCTAGTTATTTGTACACTGCGTCACATTATAGTGACCAGAAGCAGTGTCCCAGAAATACATAAACTCAGTAATCTCCAGGGACTTTGTTCTTAGGAATGTTTAGTGGATGCAGAGCTCTTATGTTTTCTGTGCTGCACTGGGCTTTAAAATAGACGTAGAACATATCAGCAGAGAAAAGGAAGAAAATGATAACACCGTATGCCGTGTTACCACAGAAGTCATAACCACCAAATAGGTATTCAAACAAAAAGGGTGTAGGTCAACATAAGGATTTAGCTGTGTGGTGAATGTCTGAACTAATGGAAGACATAACCCTTAATGCAAGCATTTACCATTGGCAGTCTCATCAGATTGCGAAGAGCACAGAAACTTCTGAGACTTTTCTTCTTCAGAGACACTGTATGTCCTATGGCATCAGTGGAAGTAGCCCATAAACCTCAGCATATATATAAATTTCGAGAGGATTGGGTCCTGGGACCACAGTTCTAATCCTTATTGTATTCTGCTGTGGTAGCATTGCCATCAGGCTGGTTTCCTACTGGACTGGCTGCTTTTGCTATGAATGTGCCATACATTGTCACATACACAGGTGCAAGTTAATCTAAGCACATTCAGCAGCTACATGTCTTAAAGTGCTTGGTTCTTTTAGATATCAAAGGTAGTAGTGTTAATTTGACCTAGGAATAAAACATACATGAAAGAGTTTTGTAATATTCTTTGCACATTTACATTTTGGGGAGGGAAATTTGCTATTAGAGTCATAGTATCATAGAATCATTTAGGTTGTAAAAGACCCTTGGGATCATCAAGTCCAACCATCTACCCTACTCTACAAAGTTCTCCCCTACACCATATCCCCCAACTCCATATCTTACACACAAGGATGGTGACTCAACCACCTCCCTGGGCAGCCTATTCCAATGCGACTAATCTTTCGGTGAAAAATTCTTTCCTAATGTTCAGTTAAAACCTACTCTGTTGTAGTTTGAAGCCATTCCCTCTTGTTCTATCACTAATTACCTGGGAGAAGAGACCAGCACCACTCTCTACAATGTCCTTTCAGTATTCTCTCATTACACTCTGAATTCAGTCTCTGGGAGAAAGGCAAAAATGTTAAAACTGCATGGGTCTGCCTAAGTCACCAGTTGCCCTGTTTATCATGCTCTTGGAACACGAAGATCCAGTTCCAATCTTTCTTTTTTGCTGACTTCAACAAGAATAGAAATAAGACCCAGGGTCACAGTTTCCTTGTTGACTTTTTCCTCATTTTTTACATTTGAAGTCAATTTGAGATAAACTTTGCCCTCTGGGGAAGCAATTACAGATAATATTAAAATCAACATAAATTAAAACCTGATCATATTTACAATGTCACCATTTGTGAATTATGGTCCCTGTGTGAAATGTTTTTATCCTCTTAGTTTTGGAAGGGTCACTGCTATGTATACACTTATCATATAAACAGAAATACTGATACATCAAACAGAATCATTCTTCTTTGTAGAGTGATTTTTTATCTATACAGTACTGATAATAAATAACCTAAATCAGGAAATAAGTTTTCTTGGCACCCAATTTCCCTCAGTCTTTGGATCCATTAGTGAAAAGTTATTAAATGCATCCTGTGTTTTTGGTTTTTTTAAGAATAAAAATTTTTTATACCCATAGCAATGTTTATGCTTTCGAATAAATCTGCAAAACAAGACAAAAGGAAAAACCACACATTTGGTAACTACCTTTTCAAGATCTGAAGAAATTAACATAGCAAATAAAAGAAGCAAATAAATATATATTCTTTATGTGGATGAAAATACTAAAGTGAATAGAAGATATGAAAAAAATATAAAAAAGAAAAAAAAATATACATACGACAGAAATGCTTTATTTTACTGCACTTTTAACAGAAATGTTCGTCTGTGCTTGACAAACTAGGACAGTGAACATGGGAAATCGAAGAATAGCAGAAGTTAGATAGAGGAAAGACCTGAAGGTCATTCTTAGCCATCCCAAATACAAGATAGTTCCCTGCAGTATACTCCTGAGAGTTTGGTCCAGTCTGATTCTAAATGAATCAGCTGATACCATTTTTATAACCTCCCTAAGGAGACTATTCCACTGTCAAATAAATATGCTTGTGAGTCTCAGACACAGAAGCTATTCAGGCATTAGAATTAAAATTAGAGTCAAAGGGAAAATAAACTGAATAAAATGTTATGTATAGTTTTGTTTTGCCATCCAGATTCGATTACAGTTAACAAAACATAATGAATGTGCATGCAAGTTCTCAGCAGGATGCCTGGCAAGACCTAATTGAAGATTTGGGGCTGAAGCAAAATAGTCTTGTCAAGGAGTGTAGGTTTTGAAAAGAAGTGGATTTATATGTAGAAATTTCTGAAAACATTTTCATATATTAATACATTTCTTGTCCAAAAAGAGGAAGAGGAAGTATGACTGTGGTTCATCTCTCCTATAGAAGTTCCAGAGAATTATTCTTTTTTTTCCCACTAGAAAAATAAAGGTGTGCCTTTCCCTTGGGTTAGGTAACATGTAATCACTATTATGTGAAATCAAATCCTAATTAAGGTTAATTGGTTGGTAGCTTTAAGATAAATTCATTGTGTACTGTAAATTCTAGCTTCCATCATAGCTCTCAGCCATGCCTTGTTGCCCTAATGCATGAAAGCCCAGGTCTTCTCCAGTGTTTTATGCATGTCTGCCCAAGAGAATACACTTTTCCAAATAAATGAATCCACAGTTTGTCACCCCAGGGTTATAAGCAGCAATAGCTGAGTGCCCACTACATCTCTCACACCAGCCTGGGTAGAGATTGTGCCTCAGGGTATTCCCACTTGCCATAACTATGGTTTTGTGGAGGCAAAGGAATAACCTGATCACAGCAGACACCACACTTGGCCAGCTAGAGGGGCTGAGGGGCTGAGGTGGTCAGGAAATTGCAGGCGAATTTGGGGGTAAGCAGTCCATACCATACACCACACTCCTTAGGGAAAGGGGGCTGCGCAGGACACCACCATGGGGTTTGGGCTTATCAGGCTGCGTGTGTGAATCACATGTGGGAAGGGTGAAGCTTTCCAGATACTTCAGATAGGTTGGGCACTCTGAATACTTGCCAGCTGGCAGTCCCAGACTAACATACTGCAAAACAAAGATCCAAAAGAGTGAGAGGAGAGACCGCAGACGGATCCTCCTGCTTGGGAACAGCTGGGCCAGTGATGGGCAGGGAAAAGCGCAAACCCTCCAGTTTAGAAGATCTCCCACAAGGAGTGGGGAGCCTTTGCTAGGGATCTCCCAGCTTTTACTTGAAAAACTCCCAAGCCAGCCAAGGCTTGGCCGACACTGCTTTCTCCTATCTGGAGGTGGCTGTGAGCAGCCAGCTAAAATCCTGCCCTGCTGGCTGTGAGTCCCCCCTGCAGAACAGCCTCCTCTTACACCCATACCTAACAAAAAAGGCTACAGAGAAAAATAGAGCATCTTGAAGCTGTTTTCTCCCATTCTGGAGGAATTCTCCATCAGCAGCTTTGAACAATATAATAATTGTCTGCAGCACAGTTGTAAGGCTGCAATCTGGTACAAAATACTGGTTTATTTTGTTTTTAGCATGTTTCTACTTCGTCGGTGCAGACTGGTCTTACTCACAAGGGGGGAAAGCTATTTTTGTGCTGTTGCCAAGATACTACTGGCACTAGCAGACTGATCAGATAACAGCTGTCAATAGCTGTGACAAACTAACACAATGATTCAAAGAAGGGAATTTAAATGATGTATAACTAACAGTGGTACAAAGACTCCCAAGTGCAAATCTTCTGCTGCTGCCTGGGAAGCTGGGCAAGTCAGTCCCAGGACACTGAACATCATGAGAAGAACAACCTAGAGCTATACTTCACAAAGCCCATTGCAAAACCTGTACCTCATACCTAACATAGATTCCCTTAGAAGTATACAATATATCTTGAAGGCTACTATAAAGGTGGTTTTGAGGAACAGTGTACAAACAAAAATAATGATTGTACAAGCAAGCTGGGATCAAAAGGCTTTAAGAGCACAAGCAAATGCAGAAACACAGAAGAGGTTGTCATACCTAATGCAAACTAAATACTTTTAGGAACAGTATTTAACAAAAACAAGCCAGAAACATTTTACAAAAACAAGATTCTTTACCTTTATTGCCAGCTCTTCAACAGTAAAATCTAATAATGCCTTATGCTTTCTTCAGAATTTCTTACAGAATAGCAATTTTCAGTATAAAATGCTGCACTTAAAAATATGTCCAATTTAAAAGAAACATGGTGGGAAAAGGAGTGTGGATTTGCTTGATCTTTGCACAAAAGGTGAAGAATAAGCATTGGCAAAAATAATGCAATTTACATTCAGTAATGAAAATGTTTTTAACAGAATGTGTACACACTTTGCGTTTATATGTGTGTAGCTTGGCATATACAGCATAAAGAAATAATTTATCAATGATACTAGCTGTTACATTAGGGATTCTCTGATCACATAAAAATGTAAAATGTATATCTGGATAGTGAGTCAAATGCACTTAAAATGTAAAATTTCTGTCCAATAAAAATGCTTCAAAGTCACCTTGCAAAATAGAATGAAATAACACTAAAAGCTGCATGAATAGATTTTTAAACAGGAAATTTTTGTCTAGGTATAATTAGTGTAATATTTTTAAAATATAATCACAATAAAAGGAATTTTGTTTTTCTATGTGTATGTATGTGAATGTGTGTGTATACACACATATATATATGTATGCATACATTACAGACTCAAGTCTATAGAATCATATCATAGACATTAGGATCAGTATGATACTATTTCTGAAATTTATATCTTTTTCCATCCTGTAAGGCTATAGATAACAGTAAACAAGATATGATTCTTGTACTTTGTACTTTTTCCATGTCAAGAGAAAGGTTAACATAAAAGCAAAAAAGAATATGTAGCATTTTGCTGATAAAACACCGCTGTAAAATGCTGTCAAATGAGATAAACAACAATCCTGTATGCTTTTGGGATGACAGTGAAATTTGGATCAAGTAGTACAGTTGGGAAACTCTTTTCTGACAAATGGAAATTCCCTTAGATAAGTCTAGATTTGGAGCATTCTGAAGTTGCCAGAGAGCTCAAAACTTTTCAGCTGCCACTTCAATATGTTTCTGGAAAATCATAATTTTTGCCTCCATTTCCCTGTCAGTCCTAAAGACAGGCCAACATTCTCAGGCAGCAATATTAAATATTTGATTGGTACAATTTTCTTTTTTCAGCTATATCATCCCTTCTAGCTAATAAAACAAAGCTAAAGATATATTATTGCATTGGGTTTAAGTGGTAAGGTTTTGCTACTGGGGCGGGCCAAGATTTCATTATATTTTGTCCCTTGTCCTGTTGAGAAGGGGAATGATGGTTGGTGTGCTGGTGGGCACCTGGTCAACCCACCCCAGGTATTAAATATGCCAAAATTTCACAAATTTCAAAATATAAGGACAAAATTTGTATTGATTCTATAATTCATGTGGAGGAACAAACAACTACCGAATTATATAGATATAATTAAATATATATATATATAAAGGCTGAAAGAGCTGGGACTCTTTAGCCTGGAGAAGGCTGAGGGGGGATCTTATTAACGCCTATAAGTATCTAAAGGGTGGGTTGAAGGAGGAGGGAGAGAGAGGAGGGAGCCAAACTCTTTTCAGTGGTTGCCAGTGAGAGGACGAGGGGCAAAGGACTCAAGCTGGAACACAGGAGGTTCCACTCAAATATGAGAAAGAACTGCTTCACAGTGAGGGTGATGGAGCCCTGGAACAGGCTGCCCAGGGCGGTCGTGGAATCCCCTTCTCTGGAGGTTTTCAAGCCCCACCTGGATGCTGTCCTGAGTGACATGCTCTAGCTCTGGGCAATCCTGCTTCAGCAGGGAAGTTGGACTAGATGATCTCTATGGTCCCTTCCAACTCTAAAAATTCAGTGAAATTCAGTGAAATATGATTCCTGGAGCTTTCTGTTTTGTTTTGTTGCTTTACTGCTCTGCACAAACGTCTAGCAAAATTCTGTAAGGGAATCTCCAATGAAATCAACATCTAACATGGTGGAAACTTTTACATTTGGATCGATTCCTAAGTAAATAGGAAACTTCTGATGATGGCTCCTCAGAGACTTTTTCAAAGAGTCAGGAACAAAAATAACCCAGACAATTTAGACAACCATCAGATCAGAAGTGACAGATTTGCTCATCCTGAAAAACAGTTATTTTTGCATTCAGTTTTAAACATGAAAATGTGTGATCATGTATCATCTTAAGTTAACCATAAACTTGGTTTTGCAAACTTATTTAGCAGCAAACAGGAATGAACACTAATTCTTGATATCTCATTACCTCTTGTTGACAAGTATTAAGAACAAGCAGAATTAGCAAAATATAGGAACACAGAACAACAAAAGTTGAATGTTATTTCTTAAAAACTGAAGGCATATAAACAAAACCAGAAATTCTTATTCATGTTATTTATGATGGGGTGGTTTTAGGTTAAATTTCCTTTTTAAAATAGAAATTATCTCAGCATAGGGTATTTATTAAGAAATAATGATCAGCCAAAGGTTTCTCAAATGGCTGTTAATCTCCAAGACATTCCCTCAGATCTTTATTGTATTCTTTGTTAATATCTATGTCAGCATAGAATCCTCTTTTGGAAAATATCTAGGTGAAAATAGAGGAGAAAGACTGAACAAAAAAGCTTTCAAAATAGACTGAAGACACGAAGATTGGGTTAATGTAGGAGTTTAGAACATGACATTCTAAAATTCTGATTCAGGCTCACGTTTTTCAGGTGTGCCAGAAACCACTCCTGCCTTCAGTTTCCCACTGGGAAAAAGTAGTAATAATATTTACTTATCTCATATGGCTGTCAGAAGGATATCCCACATATTAAGTGTCAAGAACTGAGGTCAGTGTCATATTTTTCAGCTTTGAATACCGACCCACGGAGACACCTGTAATCCAGGTAGACTGAGAATTTCAGAAGTCTAAGTGACGTGGTTCCTAAATAACTCTTAGGGGACAATAAAAAACAAAACTAATATTGTAAGCTAAGCACATACAGAAAGTCTCTCTGAACCTATGGAGAAGTGTACTTGAATATTAAGCAGAAAGAAACTGGCGAGAAGGAAGAACTTAATTTAGAAATCATTGTAAAGGCTCTGGCTGGCAAGTTCAAGAACAGTAGAAATACAGAAAGAAAGTGAGAGAGAGAGAGAGGAAAAAGTGCCACTCTGGAAGGTTCCATAGCCAGTGGCTAGGACATGTACCTGTGATGTTGGTGACCTAAAGTAAAGTAAGTGCACTGCTTTCTCTGATGCAAAGCCTTACATGTCTGAGTGTCTTCACTACCTCAATCACTGCTCTGTAATCTCCTTTCCCGTTGCATTATCTGGTTTTGAGCAGGCTCACATCTAAACCAAAGCTTTGGTCATGATAAAGTAAACTTTTCACAATAATGATAATAAACCCTAGAAATATTAGATATATACTAGTGAACAAGGTGTCTGCACAAAGATTTATATTAATTGCCTGGCCTTCCCATCATGATTATGTTCTTCCCATTCTGCTGTTTCCTCCACCTGTTGTTCTAACTCTCTATTGTTGTGTCATATCTGTCACCAGAGTTAAAACCTTCTGAGCACAGAATATACCTGTCTACATGCCTAACATATTTTGGGTGATATCACAATATACACTCTATACACAAATAGTGATAATAGCTTCACCATATCTATACTGTAAACTTTTGCAAGCTGGATGTTTGCGTGGTGGTATTGAATCACATTAATTGAACTCGCTGTTTTCGCAAGCAAAGGTAGGTAGTGTTGTTGCCAAAGTATCGTAGCCTTTGATGCTGCTGTAATATTCTCTAACCTTGTTCTTGTATCACACCCTATAACGTCTTTTTGTTTTGAAGGGTGAGGGTTTATTTCCACTGAAACTAGCCATCCTCTGACGTCAATAGACTGAAGTTTGGGATAACAAAAAAGAAATTGCCTAATGGTAGCAGGAGAAAAAAAAAAAAGAAATGAGAGACTTATGAATGACATCTTCCTACAGAAGAGGAAAAGATAAAGACCTGAAATAATAATAACCAGATGACTACTCATTAACTACTCTGTCAGCAGTTTAAGACTTTCCAAGTCCTTCTATCAACAGATGGACAATTACACTGGTTGTTTTCCTCCATACACACTTTGAAGTTCTGTTTAACTCCCCGTGTGTGCTTTAACACGCTAGTTGCTTTCAGCTGTTAAGCAAGACAGATTTCATCCCTCAGGCCTTCCACTGAGGGATTAGTCATGTAAATTGGTAATTCCAATAAAAATTCCTATTAAAATTGTGTTTGTGTTTTACCAAATCATTAGCATAGGCCTCACAGATGAACTGTTTGTTGTACCCAGTTGTGGTCACACGATATGGGAGAATATATATGAGGGCATGGATGGTGAATGTCACCCACAGACTGACAGTAGCTGAGTTTTGGAGAATTTTGGGGAAAACACATTTTTTTCCACTACACAGTCTCTCTGCCATTTCTACTATCACATACGCCTTTGTCTATGGTTCATAGAGCTGAACCTCTTCCTCTTTTCTCCCTGTTTCCCAATCAACAGAAGTTTAGCAAGCTTCATATAGTTGGGAACTGGATTATTGAATTAGTAAAACAAATAGTCACAAATACACAAGCAGTCAGATTCTTAGAGTTAGTCACAAGCCATTTGAGTTAATGAGAATTAAGCATCCATTAAAAATGGCCCATGACCTTCAACTGAGAAGTAGAAGACTAAGGATACTATACTTAGAAGTGCTCATTTTTTTAACCTGAATCAATTGACAGAAAAGTCTGTAATTTATCACATGTATATAATCAACATAATTTTATTTTTTAGAAAACTGCAAGTACATTTATTAACACAACTTCATCAATTCATCAGCTTCAGAAGAGAGGCCCTATCGTAAATGTACAAATCAGTAAACCCTTATTTGCTGATCAGGCTGAACAATATATAATTATGTGAGGGATGATGAGCAAGGATACTGTTTTCTCATGTTCCTGAAGTTGTTACTGAAGTAGCTAATTGTAGTCTTTATTTTCTTCCATTGGTTTTTAACAGATTATGGAACAGATAACAGGAACACATTAAAATTCTTTAATTAGGAGGGTAGTAGCTTTTAGAATCATCTGGGCCAGAAAGGACCTTCAAAGGTCATCTAGTCCGACCCTCCTGCAGTCACAGGGACACCTCCAACTAGACCACGTTGCCAAGGGCCTCATCGAGCCTCACCTTGAATGTCTCCAGGGAA
>BJBW01014281.1:0-14318 GCA_004320125.1 Scolopax mira | reverse complement strand
GAGTTACTGATGTTCATGCTGTAGAGAGGTTTACGAGGTTAATTTATGCATTGAAGAATAAAAGGATGTACAGATTTAAAACACAAAACCAAACAGAAAAACAAACCACTAAACCTTGACTGGAAATGCCATAATGTAAATATATTTCCTAACTGACATAGTTTGGAATGGTAGAACTTCATGTTGTAGTGATGTCTAATTCTGTTCTTAAAGGAAAACTGTATGTATATTATCTAAACCACATCTTGTATGTATGTGGGAATATGTAAAAGTAGTATTTTAAGATCTGAAGGTTGTGTAGCCTACAGTTGTGTTTTAGGATTTTGGTTGTTCCATGGAGTTGTTTGGAAGCCTGTACTGTTCCTATTTTTCATGCTAGACTTGAAGTGCTAGGATTCAATATATTGTGGAAGCAGAGTAAGAAGAGTGTGGATATGTTTCCCCATATTTGAACATTATAGCTAATGATGTACTCAGAGCAGTTCACAGGTATTGTTAGTGGATAACAATGATACTGATAAAATAAATGAAAGCTTTTTCTAGATGCTGACACATGAGAGACATACAACTACTTTGGAAACAGAGCACGTAAATATAAGGTTCCTATTCAGTGCAATTACCTACTTCTGCCACAGGGCAAAATAATAGGCTACATGAGCACTTTGTCCAACCCAAGAAAGCTGTTACATATTTCTGTCTTCCCAGAAAATATGTGGAACATAGGAATTTAGATTGCCTTTAGCCAACAGAGTTCTTGATGATACTGTGACTATACTGATTATTCATAAGCTGATGAGTAATTTAGGATGTTACGGTGACCATGCTGGGATGGATGATCATGCAAATTATGCATTTTGTAGTCATGCTAGAAATTGAAGTGCAGCTCAGCAAATTCATAAATCAAAGAATGTGGTAGCAGTCTTTCTGTGGGATGGTGACTCGGGGAAAAGACTACCTGAAACCTCTAACCAAAACTGGAGAAATTGGTCTTAGAACAAGGCGGAATCTATGCCATGCAGATTTAGACTCATTGGTCATTAGTTTCACAGAAAAAAATAATTGAATTAAAATTGTTGAGATTTAAAGGGCTCTTCCTTTCCAAGCACGAGCCTGAGATAGACATGAAAGTGATTTTCCTGAATCCAACCAATATAGTGAATTGATGCCAAAGCTCTCCTTAGTTTTGCTGTTGCTCTTCAGAAGCCTGTGGAAGACAATTCAGACTGTTAACATCAACCAGAAATACCACTAATAAAGGCAGGCATTCTAATTACATGAAGAAGAAAATGGTGGGTTTGATACCACAGCCTTTTTTCAAACTCTACTGCGTACTCTCCTTCCCTTTCAACAGTGTTGGGTGACATGCTGTGTCTCAAGCCTGTCAGCCCTGTGGGCTATGAAGATGGTACCTCAAGCAGAATTCAGATGGATCAAATGAGTTGGGACTATTGGCTGTCTCCTTTTTTTCTGGTTGGTGAGCTTCCTCTGGTCCAAGGGAGTTTTTATGCGTGGTTTTCAACTAACAGATAACTATTTATTTTTGCCCCCTTGTTTCTGCTTTAAACTCTGATCTCCACACCACCATTCCCCAACTCCTTGATATCTTGGTAGAAGTAGATGATAGCATAGGACACAAGCTTGTAGGCAAAAGGGTATAGGCAAAAGAATAAAGTCAGACAAATAAAATGCTGACTAGTAATTCGAATGCATCCAGATGCTTTTTTACCTCCCAAGTCCTACATTTTAAAACATGTTTTCTGGAAGTCTTGCTCCTGAGTTAAATTTGGAGATAAATTTTCATTGTGCTAATACAGTTTTTTATATGAATTTAGAACCTCTGGCAAATCCTTTATATGGATGAGGTTTATTATTATTTTGAATAATCGTTCCCCAGAAAACGGAGCTATCAGCTGCGTTTAACATCGTGAAGAAATTGATTTTCTTTCTTTCTGCTGCCAACACGTTAAAACCTTTCTTAAAGTCATACTGCTGACAAAGATAGATTTGCATCTTTGTGTCTGTGAGCTGTTTTGATGAGAACTGTCTGAGCTAACTTGCATCCTGTATGTAAATTGATTTCAGCTGATTGTTTTGAATTTGAAAGAAATTTAATTTGAAAACTCCCCTGTTCCACTCCCTGTGGTAGTAGATGCCTCTCTATGTCATCTGTTAAGCAGTGCACAGTCAGCATATGGCTGTTCCTCTCCCAATTTAAACTCTGTTCTCCAGAGAAAGAGAAATTCCCTTTAGACCAGACAGACATCTGCTGACTCTCTCCCACTAGCAAAGGAACTGAAAAGCTATCTTTCCCGTGATTAAAAGAAATACGTCTGGAGGCGCTTAGTTTTTGTTCAATTAATCAAAGATTAAACACATGTGGACTCTCTAAACTGGGCTTCTTTGTGCTTCTGTGCTATCAGAAGTGGTTGGGGGGGAGCTGTACGCTAGAGCTGGCTTGACTGAAATTTAATATTGTACGTATAAGCCTGCTATAATTTAGTTCCAAAAATTCGTAATAGAGTGGGGGGAAAAAACACAATTAATTTTTAATAAATTTACATCTTAAAAACATTCCAGTTAATAGAAAAAGTACTTGACACTTTTCCTTTTTTTTTAACCCATGCTAAAAAAATCAGGGATATGTGACTGTGCTATGTTATACGCAGTTACCATTTCAGTTTCTGTAACCATTTCCAGATGCAGAAGCATTCTTCATTGCTTTTGTTCTTTGGTTCCTATTAGTAAATGCTTTACTGGCAGAAGCTGTTAGTGTTAAAAGTCTGGTATTCGGCTCAATGCCTTATCGTTACTCAACAATTATACAGACCAAGCATTTAGTAAAAACCTGCAGGTTTTTCCTCGGATGTCAAAAAAAAATAGATAATTTTTTTTCACTCTACGGTATACAGAATATGTAGACTAAAAATGCCACAAGAGTAAGATGGCAGTAATTAAGCGGATTCCTTGAATACCATTCTGCTCTTAAATTTTTCATCAGACACTAACAAGTCTCTCTCGTAGACATCTTTATCTGAAGATAATTTGTTTGGCTCCAGTTTTATTAGTGGAATTAGTTCTTTGGTGTAGTCTGTGACAAGGTTTTAAAACAGGAAAGTCTCCACTGATAGTATGACTTTACTGAGATGTTTTATAAAACTGTGTCTTCTTCTGGACTGCTTTTTCTGATAACTATGGCTTTGGTTTATTAACTGATCAAATTCTCTTCAAAATAGATGAAGAAATATACCACTTTCTGAATAAGCATAAATTAAAACATGGTGGAAGGGACTGGCTTTTCATAAATAGGCATCAAGCAGCATTTCTTGCAGAATACTTGGTATGAGAGCAAAATTTTCTTGTATGATGTAGACATATATTAAAAATTATTGAAGACCCACACAATGAAATACTCAAAACTGCCATAATGGGGCTATCTAGAAAAATAAAAATATTCAAATTCTCTTCAGTATGTAGCCTTTTCACTATTAATGAGCTGAACCAGTCATTTGATGTTAATAAAAGGTGTAATGGTAGGCGTTGCAAATTACTTCATTTTAAAATGCTAACTGAAATACTTAGATTTTTAAACAAAAAATAGTCACAATATTTTCCAAAACTGAAAAAAAAAAAAATCATAAAGGCCAGCTAATCTTAGTAAATATTGTGAGTGTACAGATGGAAGAGAATCAATATATATACTTAGATTCTGGTACCTGAGCATTGCCTTGTGATGTTTCCTTTTGCCAAAGTACCGCACTCCTCTCTTTATGTGTAGATATTTCAAATCAAATTCTTAAAAGCATTTTAGAACCGTTCAGTTGTGCGTGTCCTTGGGAAAGAAGGCGATCTTACTGTTGCTGTTCTCTAGACAGGAAAAACTCACACAGGAAGAAATTAACTCTTGGGTCCCAAGTGTCTGACAGGCGTGGAGAGACTGGGGAGTTGCTCACTGTTAGATTTGTTCCTTACAAGACTGCTCTTCATCACTCTGCTTTAAGGACTTTTTGAAATCTTTTGTAGCTATTTTGAGTGCTAATTGCAAGCAACTTTAGAAGTCCTTTGAAATGTTCCAAAATTATCCCTTTTGGGTGGTAGGATATAAATCGAGTTCTCTAACTTGTAATTTTCGTTTTTCCTTCTATAGATTTATTCTTCTAGAGCCTGGATTGCTGATTCCCTATGGTTATGGGCCACCATCCCTCCCCACCCCCTGCCAGCTGCTCATGGATCAGATGAATATATCAAGATGATTATATATTTAACCCCCTGTTGTCCAGAGGGAGAAAGCTACAAAAAAGGAATCCTAATAATAGATAGGTGCTGTAGAAGGTGTCGGGTCTACCCTAATTGTCTAGTAGATCTAGCAAAGCTACGTTTTAAAAGCTTGTTACAAAAGGCATGTGGGGTTGAGAGCCTGGTGGTGGTGTCCAAGTCACTGCAGCAGGAAGCATTCCCTCCTGTGGTTTAGCCTAGATCAGGGCAGACTGTGTGAAGGTCCCAGCCTGCTCCACCTCAGCCCTACATATATATTGGCAACTGGGGAATTTGGAAAGTGCTGGAATGGTTACACTTCCATGTTTAGTCCATCAGCCATCGCCCACACTTTTCTGTTCCTCCCACCATGACTTTCCCCTCACTCCCTTTTCTTTCCTCCTCTCCTATGGGGTAAGCAAATTGTTTAGCACAGAACATGATGTTCAGTTTTGCCCTAGGCCGCAGTGGGAGCCAAATAAAACCATCTTGTGGGGCAAGATTCAGCCTTCAGGCAGTCAATTAGTTTTCCCTGTTCAAGAGAGAGAGTGGCAACTCATGCATATTTCTGCTCTATGTCATGCAATAGATGCAGAGCTTCAAAGTTAAGAGGGTAGAAAATGGGAGCAGTAATTAGAAGTCATGGTCCCTGGTTTTGCTCCTTCAGTATGCTGTCATCATTTAAATATTTTGTTACCAGAAGGAAGGAAATAAGTTCAATTTTGTCATGACTTCAGTTACGATAAAAAAGAAATCTAATTTAAACCAGTCTTCATAGGGAGTTAGCTGAGCATTATGCAGAGAAGAGCAGTGTAAACTGATGGTGAAAAACTGATTTACTTCAAATTACTTGACCAGTTTACAGAAAGAATTGATCAGTGACTGTTTCCTCTGCACACATACAGAAAACCACTAAGTTAATGGATACATGTAGAAAGAGTCACTGAAGTAGGAGTACATAGCTCAAAATGGATTTATCCAGTAGCCACTACTCACAACTTGCAGGATTTGCACCTAAGACAGATGTTGACAGATAAACAGGTAGTGGTAATGCTAAGTCCATACTCTATTTTGAACTGTATGGCTTGGCAAGTATATATGCTTTCATTCAAATGCCACATCCTATGTCTAAGCACAAAAGGTGTATGTTTGCAAGTTCAGCATTATACAGATCGTAGTCTGTAAAGGAATGACTCTGAAAAGGACCTGGAGTCATGTTGGATAGTGTAACAATATTTTTCTGAGTTATGTTGAGAAATATGGGCAGAGAGGTGAAGTACATCAGTGAGGCCATTATTGGAACACTGAGTCCACACACACACACGCATGAAAAAGGACATTGGAAAGTTGGAACGGGCTCAGAAAACAGTTGCATAAACAATTCCAAATCTGAAAAGCTTGATATACCTGAGACTTGCGCTCAACCTAGTATAGCTTTGTTAAAGCAAAGAGGTAACTTGAGGCTACAAGTCAATTCATGCTATACAGAAGATCCAATTAGTACTACGTTCTACATGAAAGTAGATGCAGGGGTTCTGTCTTTAAGAAGCTATATGTATGCATGCTACTCTGACCACATTTACAGCATTGAAGAAAGTCTAAACAGTTTTGTGCTTATGAAGCAAATCAGTAGGTAAAACAGCGCTAATTCAGCTGCTCTTTGGCTTTCATACTGCTCTGGGAACTTCAAGCAGCACTGGAGTTTATTTCCTTATTGTTATTTCTTCTTCAATTAACAAACACAGTAAGAGAAACTACAGGATAAAAAGTGTGTGATTTGCTGTTCAGGCTGTTTTGGCTTCTTAAGTAAGATTTGTGTCTTGAAGAAATACACAGTTCTATTGATATAGTACAAAAATTAGTGAATCCAGAAGAAGTAGGAGAAGGGGCAGAAGAGAATTGAAACATCAGAAGCACAAGTTGTCAGAAAACAGGAGTAGCTTTTAATATGCTTTTTGTCCCTGGGAAATGTAAACTCCTTGGGTCTTATTTTACTGGAATGAGATATGTGGGTTTTGGTTTTGTGTTTCTGTTTTTTGGGTTTTGTTTTTTTTACTTGAAATATTCCTGTATCGGAGTGAGCTGATATGCAAGACTGGATGAGGCTCTGTGCAGTATCTCTGTACTTAAAAAGGAGAGTAGAAAGTTTGAATTGATCTGTGGTCTACATTTGAAGACATTAACTATTCACCAGACTTTGGTTATTGTCTTTTCCTCTAATTCATGTCGATGGCATCTTGTAAATCCATAGACCACCAAAAGAGCAGGAAACCGTTGAAAGTAGCTGGTTATGCACTGCTCTTGCTCAGCAGATTTTTGTTTAAAAGCATCTTGATGCACGCACATTACACAAAGTGAAAAAAAAAATCCTTTTATTCTCAGCCACTTCTGCCTGTGGGCACTCAACTGCATCAGATCTGCCAGCTGGGCTCGTGTGGGAAAATGAAGTGCTCTGCCCAGTGGCAGAAGGTGCCAGGCCCCCAGGGCTCCATGCCTCTTCCCTTTCCCCCCCTCACTCCCTGTTTCTGGGGGCTCTTAAAATTTTATCTGTTTCCTGACAATGCTGGTGTTTGTACTTGCAGTTTTAGTCCTTAATGAGCCATCCTTTGTCTTCTCTTCCAGATCTCAGGCTCTTGATAGTCTTGAGAATGTAGAAATGGGGCTTGGGCAGCCCTGAAGCCCCAGGGCTTGCCCTTGGACATGGGCTCCTGGGCAGGTGCTGCCACAGAGGGTTTGGGGAGGGAAGGCTCTCATGGGATCTCCTTGGAAAAGCAGCTGCAGCACTGGCCTGGAAGTAGAATCATTACCCCCAACAAAGCAAGAAAACTGTTGTTAATGGATCTGTCCAAGCTAGGTAAAATTTTGCCCACCTATTATTTCCAAATAATTATATTTTTTTAAAACTGTGTTGGCGGCTTCTCTGGAATTTGGTACCTTTTTCCTCTGTGAAAACGAATGGGGGATTGTTCCTGCTGCTGTGTGGTATTGGCCCTAGGTTCAGCATTGCATGGCTGGGACTTGAAGCACAGGAGGGTAAATTCAGAGTAATGATCTTTTTATTCCTGACCTTAATCATTTGAGTTTTTGTCTTTCTCTTTAAATGATTTGGAGAAATAAAAATGACTTCCCTTGAAGGGTATTACTTTGGCTAGGATGATTTGTTGAGACATATGGCTTAGTGTGTCTAATGCCTGATGATTATTTGTGTCTGATTGTTCCTACTATAGTTGTATTGGAGACTCTTCTGGATGATGTGTAAGAAAACATATCTGAAATACGTATGCATAGTGGTAATAAATAATCACAGGTTGGCTCTTCAGGTTGCTGAGTGTCAAACTTTGGAAGAAGTTACATTGCTTTTTTTGATTACAAGTAGAAATAAATCATTAGGGCATGTCAGTCAACAGAGATTCAACTATTTTAAGTAGTAAACATTTTAACTTTAGATAACATACCCTACATTTCTTGTGCTCATCTTCTAAATAAAATGTGTATGAACATCTTGTTTTTCAAAATGTTTGTTTAATTAAACATACATGTGTGTGTTATATAAATTTCATATATATCGCACTTGGAATAAAAATCCTTCACAAATATATGCAGGCATCTTGTTCAAAGCTCTAATTTAATACATGGAAAAAGGTCTACCTTAACAAATAAAATACAAAATACATTTTCAATTATTGCATGCAATAAAGAAATTTTATGGTACCGTGCATTTTATTTTTTCATCTTAGATTTACTGTATCATCTATAAAGGAAGTAATATGGCTGCTATAAAAGGTTATGGCAGGCTTTGCAGCTGTATTTTTTGAGGCACTGACTGGGAGATGTTACAGATTTCACCTTCTTGAGAAAGTTCAAGGTGTACTTGGAAATGGGAGAGCTTCTGTAACAAGAATCAGGAGTAGTGCTGTACTATGGCTAATCAGAGGGAAAGAAGTACTCTTTATTGAAGAGGATTTTATCCAAAATGCATTGGAAAATACTCTCTGAAAGCCCTCACCCTTTTTATGGATCGGAATAAAGTTAATTCTGGCAGATACGGTGTTTTGTTATGGTAGGGAGAAATAAGCTTTACATTGATGGGAAGGTAATTGTTCCTCTGTGACAACAATAAAATATCAAGTAGGATGATTTGGCAAGGTAGTAAACTTTTTTCTAAATATTGCTAAGCATGCAATTTCAGTGATGATCAAGGTAGTCAAAATACATGAATGGCTTCTGAGAATCCTTTGCCATTTTGTTCAGAAAAATAGTAGTCACAATACTTTTGAACTAATTCACAGTAAGAGGTTCCTATTAGAGCATTATTATTTCTCTTGCAGCTTTGTTCTATGGTAAGGATTGCCAGTGATGTGAAATAAGACTTGTTAGCCCATAAAGGTCTCTGCAATACAGTTTATAAATAAAACTGGTGATAAATATGGTGGTAGCATGTGGAGATTGTAAGAGGCTTTCATTCCAGTGGAGGTTAAAGAGATTTTGTTTACATGGGATTTTTTAATTAGATTTTTTTCATAAGTATTTGATGTTTTGTGACTGGGACATCTTTTTCAAACTTCCATTCTCTTCTAGCATTTGGAGTTATTTTCCAAGTACTCACTTTTCTATTTATCATTATCTCCCTAGCCATTTACATACCAGGATGGGCATCTGTGTATGTCCTGGGGAAAGTCTCTTTTGTGGTGTGATTTTAGGCACCTGAACTTGTTCATTAGTGGAACAGAGGCCAAATCCCTGCAGCTCTAGATAGATTGTTTTGGAATGCATAGGAAGATCAGTGTTTTGGAGGGAGCGTAATATGAAGTCTCCTTTGACTATTGTTTAATTAAGTTAGTGAAAGTCGTAAGGAGGTGGGGAATTGCTGTTTGGTGTATGTGTATTGTAGTTCAAGATGAAGTACAAAAAAGGCCGAGGGTGAGGACAAAGCTGATTTGTGTGCCGTGTTTTGGTGATGCAGATGTGCTCTTCTTTTAGTAAGGGGAAGATCCACAAGCTGTTCAACTACTTCCTTACTTTCTGGTAGGCAGGAACAGAAATACACTGTTTTGTTTGGCTGTGATTTTTCTTTTTCTTTTCCTTCTAGTCAAGGATGAGAAACACCAATATGAAAGATTTTCATTTATTTTAATGGTGTGGAGAATATTTGCCTTTTATCCGTGGAATCCTCTACACAGCTTTTACTTCAGCCTTGGGCACGCTTCCAGTAAAAGAGCTGTTGATCTCTATTACTGCTACTATTTTTCATTCATCTTCTGAAGGCCTAGTTATCTTGAGAAACTTGTCTATCCTTAAAGGCACTTTCATCTGCTATTTTTCTTTCTTTACAGATTTTTCTTCCCCAAAGTAGGGTTTATCTCTCCATGAAGTGATCTGTATTAAATTAGTCTGTATAAATAGACCAGTACAAAGGCTGCAAAACTAGGTCTTCGTTTAATCTGGAATATTTGCAAAAGAAATAAAAATAAATGAACTGAGAATGAGGGCTGTGTCTACACCAAGATTCAAACCGTTGCACGTTAGTTCATAGCATACATGACTAGAATAATACTAATTGCAGGGGTAGTATTGTATCAGATCTGTGGGCTCTTTGTTACGCTGGGTTAGAGTTTCCTGGAGCAGCAGGTACTCCTGTTGGAAGTGCTTTGCTCAGTTATTTAGCTTGCTTACTTGACTTTGTCAAGTTCAGTGTAGTTTTTTGATAGTCAGTATTTAATAGGCAAATAATACAAAGATTTTTTACTTTGGATGGCTAGCAAAAATTTCCTTTTTGTTTTCAGAGTGAACCACTAGTACAAATAGATTTATATCCCCAATATTTATGCTACCTGTCATACATCATTGAAGTGTTGTTTTTTCCCCTCTTTGAAGAAGAATAATATGTATACGTACAGCCTTAACATTCAGTATGCCAAACATTTGCAGTTACACAGCAAACAGTGGAAGTTAATAGAATACTATTAAAACTTTAGACATTGTCTTTTATTTTTTTTTCCGATGAAGCAAATAATACCATAAAATAATTTCTATTTGTCCTTTCTGTCTCAAAAAAGTGATAAATCCATTTGTATTTAAAAATACATTGGAGTGTATTATTACTTATTTTCAAAGTAACACAACTTGCTTTTAGATTTCAGGACTGTCTTTGTCAATGAAGTCTGTATTGTGTCTTCAGGCTTTATAATAGACATTTCAGCAAGAGTGGAACTGACCTAAAAGGAAAAAAAAACAACCAAGCCTCTTTTTTTTTTTTTCTTTCCTGTTTTAAAGGAATTGTCAGAGAGTACTGAGGCCAGGAAGCCGGACTGTATTCCAGACTTGGATTAATGTGATTTGTGGCCCTGAACTAGTATAGCTTTTCTACCCTGGCCTCAGTAGAATATGTATCTAAAGAGACCTACGGCCATAGACCTTTGTATATGAGTTCTATGCAACAAAGGCAGCATTTTATTGAGTGTTTTGAGGAAAAACTGCCAGCTGAGTCTCTATTGACTAGTACTTGAGGCAGGTTAGCCATTCTGCTAGAGCAGCTTTACTGAGATTTGCAGATTAACATCATAATGTTGCTTATTGTAGGAATTAAGGAAAATTTAAGTGAAATAGTTTCATGACTTTCAGGCTTCCTTCCAAGTAAACCCTTCTCAAAAATAGGTAGAAACAAGAACTAAGTTTCAGAATTAAAGAATAATAGGTGTTTGTGTGATTCATATCCATAGTCCATGGCTTTCTTAAAGAAATCAGCTAAATTTCTTTACTGGAATTCCGTTACTGGAATTAGTAACAACTGTAGAAAACACAAAAACACTGTAGTTTCCAGAGCAAAGTGGTTCCTGTTTTATATAAACTGTGCTGATTTTTCTAGATAACTGGAAAAGTTTAACAAAGGCTGCGATGTTCTTGTTGCAAATACAGTTAAGATTTACCTCTGTCATTTATTGTTTAATGTTATCTGTTAGATCAAAAGTTGTAGTTCCATTAACTACGAATTATCAAGAAAAAAATCAGCCTGAAGTAGGACTTTTGGAAGTCCTACTTTTGGAAGAAAAATGGATTTTATTTGGAAATACTTGGATGGGAGATTGCAAACAAAGAACAAATTATTTGCATTAATTTTTATGAAAGTAAAAGTTTATCTATGTGCAAAACCAGATTAGTTGCTTAAAAATGAGGAAAAGCATTATTTCCTGTGGATAATATTCAAGCTTCTTTTTATTATTTGGTTACATACACTAATGAGAAATGTTGTTGATATTTAAAATAATATTTCTCTTTTCTCTAAATTTGCAATCCCTAATTTCCCAATTCATTTCAGGTGAGAATGAACTTTAAGAGAACAAAAAAAACCAGCAAGATCTAAATTTTTCAGTGGTTTGAGACGTCTGATATTCTCAGAAGGAAAATACAGTCTTTTGTGCAAGGGGGTCTTCCTTGATACTGTCATTTTTTGTGTCTGCCAGCAATGGGACAGTCCCTTTTAAAAAATGGAACCTATGATAAAAGTGAAATTAATAATACGTTTTATTTAAAGAGGATTTCAGATTTGTTGGGTTTATATTGGACATAAGGAAAGGCTCTTGCTGAGGCTTTTACTGAGGTTGATTGTGCAACTGCCTTGGTGAGATGATTTGTTAGAGTCTGTGTGAAGTGGCCTTGTGTGCTTATTGCCTTTGTGAACATACTTGAATATTCTGTTGTCTAGTGTGCATGAAGGTCTTCTGCTGCAAGGTTCATTTAATAGGAATAGTAGTGGAATTATTGAAGTTTTAATAGAAAATAAACCTAGAAATACTTTTAATAATGTGAGCATTTAAAGATGTAAATTTAGTGGAGTGTTGTTTCTAAAACAGCCTCAGAATCAAGGTTGTTGGAAAGTTCCTCTAGTCTAACCCCCCTCCTAAAAGCCTGTCAGCTTTTAATCATTTGGGAAGAGTTCAAAATAATGTCAATGCCAAACAATGTCTGAGTTTATAAGGGAAAGTAATAGATTTCATGGTGTCATAATTCTGATGCAATGAAGTATCTCTCTTAGCTGTTGCTCGTAGCTTGCTTCACTACTTTCTTACTTGGAAGGGGAAGCAAGAGATGGCTGAGGAAAGTCGATATCGATCCAGTATAGGTCCTTTTGAAGTTGTACTCTCTTATCTCTTAGACTTTTCCTAGTGGATTTTTTCTGTGCATGCGGTTGTGTGGGAGAAAATGACAATTCTGGTAAATGCAATATCAGATTACTTTGCCTCTTCTGTTAGTTAACTAAAAATCTTTATAAATATATTCATTTTCTATCAAGAACTTATAATGAATATTTCAAAGAAATACAATAAAGTATAGACCACTTACGAATATATTTTTGTTCTACCTATGTTATTCTAGGCAACAGGGCAAAAGACTTAAAAAACATGAAGTTTTATATCTTTGACACTCAAGTAATAACTCTGGTGTAGGTGGCTGGGGGCACAGGCAAGGTGACACATTAGTGGGACAGAAGTTAATTTAGCAGTTGGTCAGATTAAGGGTATTGATGGTTAAATTGTATACTTTTGACATGCAGTTCCTATGTTCCTCATAGGAAACATAGGATAATTAAGTTATGCAATTCATTGTATACCTGGAGATAGAATAGTAAATAAGGTATCTGAAGTTCAGATAAAAAAACCCTATTTTGTATTTTAGTAGATTTATAAGTTTTATTTTAAAATCTAATTTAAGGACTGTATATTTCCCTTATAAAACAGGGAAACACATTTAAGAAGGTAAGTTCATTAAAAAATCATATCTTCAGAACATTTGAAGCTTTATTTAAAAAAAAACAAACGCCAATTTCAGTTGCTGTGTAGATCTGCACAAGAAAAACCTTGACTTCCTTCAGCTGAGAATAAATATTATCAGCTTCAGTGAAGTGGAAGCTAATTAAGTGACTAGATATTTTAAGGCAATTTGTTAATAAATTGTGCATCTCTTGCATGTCGAACTACATTATGACATGTTTTAAAATTAAAATTTCCCTTGGTTTAATTTTCTGACAATTTTATGTTTTCTATCCTGAGAATTTCTAATAAGAAATCATATGTTACTGTTGAAAATGATGTTGTTCTGCAGATATGGGGGGGTAGGTTGAAATTTAATATTTTTTAAAAAATGTGAACTTGGCAATTTAAAATCAAGTAATTGCAGACAAGGAAAGAATTCTGTATTATCAGTAGACATGTGGTGACATCTTATTGTTCGAAAAATTGAGAGTTTCTAAATACTGAACATGTTAATGGTGGATTTGTGATTTGTGTCATCATTTTAGCAAAAAAAACCAAACCAACCATAGGGATAGATAGATAGATGTTTAGTTTCTGCTCAGCTATTACAAATTTCACACCTGATCTAATAGAATGAGTTGTGTGAGTGAGCAGGCCTTTCACAGGGGTCCTGTGGTCCTCCCTTTTAGTGTGAATCCAGGGCTCAGAGTCTTCAATTTTTTCAAAAACTGAAAGCAGCATAAGTGAATACTTGATTCTGGGTCAAAACCACAGTGTATTGTCTCAGAGCCCTGCAATAACTAGCAATTTAGACCATGATGCAACAGCTTCACACAAAATAATTATTTCAACATTTTTTACAGACGTTTCTTCAAACAAACATCTGAACAGCTGCTAGAGAGAAGTATTTGCAGGGATTGAGCAAGGCTAGAGAGAGCCCCAAATCTCCTAGGTTTTAGAAACAATAAAAATTTGAGTTCCTTCATCCCCTTCCCTGGTGATGTATCCCTGCCTCCTATTCAGGGTATTCCTTGCGAATGATGCAACTTGTATCCACTGACATCTGGCTGACAGGCAGCAGCCAGCTGTATTCCGTGGTAGTGATTCTCAAGTGCCTTTTTTTCTTTTTCTTTCTTCTTCTTCTTCAACACAGAGAATGGCAGAAAAAGAATAATATGAAGACCCAGAACATTCTAATAGGGCTCCTATGGGATCTGAGGTTCTGCTTTTTTGGCAGAGCTATGGTTGTGAAGATGGCAGAGTTATACTGTAGACAATTATTTCATAGAATCATCTGGGCCGGAAGGGACCTTCAAA